>PVIY010011092.1:43297-66574 GCA_004026745.1 Myrmecophaga tridactyla | reverse complement strand
GAGGGGACAGAGAAAAGAGAGCAGAAAGGAGGAAAAGGGGGAAGAAGAACTGAGCACCGAGAGGCTGAACACATGACCACTCTTTCCAAATACAGACCCTCTCCTTTAGCATGTTTACTTTTATAACAGCAATCACTCCACAAATATGAAGAGCAGCCAAGAGGGAAGAGAGAAAGGAGAGTGAGAAGAAACACAGCATCTGGAGAAATGCTGCTTAGCTGGCCCGCTTCCCATGCCAGCATTTCAGAGCTGCAAGTTTGCAGTGGTCACTTGGCATCAGATACAGGAAGGGCTTCGATGCATTCCAGATGGGTTCCCTCTGCCAGCCACTCAGAGAGCGTGTGTGTGTCAGGGGGCAGGGGGGAGGTGCAAAAAAAACAAAAGCACTACAATGCCCATGTTAGATTTCATCCAACCGCCTTTACAAGACAGATGCAAGTCTCTCTGAATCGTTTTTCAGGGGTTGCACAATCTCTTTTGGGCTGTGTGCAGGGGCAGGGATGGAACACGTGCATGGCCTTCTCCTTTCCTCCTCGGCCAACTGCATACAGGGCAGTGCACACTCTATGTGGCAGCTGCGGTTCAATTCAAGAAGCTGCTGATTTGGAGCGAATGTGGTCCCACTGCACACTACGCGGGGACATCTGGAGACACAGCTGGAGAGAACTGGGTCGGGCCCCTCATGGCAGGAGCACGTGGATCACATTTGGTCACCAGAGAGCTGCTTCAGGGGTCTTCACTGGCCATTGGCAAAGACCATGCCTCCACTCAGGTTCTCCTTTTCTCTCCCCTCAACTATTTCACTGCCCCAGCAGCCCACACTCTACCCTCCTGCCAGTGACATCTTACAAAGGCTCAGATCTGGTTAAATCCTGCAGCAGTACCCCACCAGCCACAGGGCTCCTGAGCCCTGTCTGACAGGCCGCCTCATCTCTCCTCTCTCTGGAGACCAGCCACACACCAAGCACGTGGGAAGTATAGTCTCTGGGCTCCAGACCGAGCTCACACCATTCCCAGGAGGCACCTGGCTCTCCTGCCTACACCCCACTCTGCCTGACACACCCTCTGGCCACCCTGACAGCTTGGTCACTGCCTGCGTATCTTCAAGATACAGCTCAAGAAAATCCTACAATGCAAGGCTGTGCCCTGCTCCCAATACCTCCTTGCCAGGCTGGATTAGGTGTCCCTGCTTCATGCCCCTGATGCCATGTGGTGTCTTCCATCGGGGACTATATGAAACGACAGGGTAACTCCTGGTTGTCTTGTCAGTTTCCCCCAGAAGCTGTGATCAGCTCTGGCTCCCTATCTATCCCCAGCACCTGGCACATAGTGGTGGGGCTAAACATTGACTAGAGGGACGGGAGGGAGGGAGGGCGGGCAAGCCACTCAGTTAAGGGTCAGCGTGCATCGCCGCCTGCCACTCACCTGCATCCATGCTGTGGTTCATCTGGTGATCGCTGGTTTCTCCATCCTCACTCAGATAACCAGGGGGCGGGGTTTCTGGGAATCAGAAGGAAGTGGTTCATTAACTAGCTCCATGGTTTAGGGTCCTGAACTCCCTCGTGGGGTCTCACGGCACACCTACACCTCTATGACAGCACAGAGCGTGGGAGGGACTCCGGGCAGGGGGACACAGCGGCGGTGTCCCCCGGCCCAGGCACCAGCACCCGGATTCTGCTGGCCTCGTTCCCGTCCTATCTCCCGGCCCCCCACCCTGGACCACAGACCCCTTAGGATGCACCCTCCCTGACCCCCAAGTCTCAAATGCCTGTTCCCAGAACCTCTGCCGGGCTGATTTCTTCCATCCTTTAAGGTCAAGTTTAAAACCCCAACAGCTCCAGGGAGGGTGGGGGTTTGCCTCAGCCCTCACTCATCTTTGTCTCTGAGAAGCAACAGTCCCCTGGCCCCCGTCAGCTGCTATGCGGATCTGTTCTTATTATTTAGCTTCCCAATTAGGTTGCAAGTTCAAGGCCGGCATGGATCCTGCCATCTACTCCCCTGACCCCACCCCCAGCCAGCTCAGGCTGGCTGGCCGAATGAGCACAGGCGTGGGTGGCTTATCCCCAGGGGTCGGGGCAACCTGTGCCAAGGACTCCAAAGGGCTGTGACCCAAGGACAGGCCTCAGGCTTTGAGCCCAACCTCATCCCCCTAAACTAATTCAGGGTGAAAGGCAGGTCTAAGTGAGAACGCTCTGAAAGGAAGGCTGCAGCCCACATGCTGCTAAAGCCCAGTTCCCCCGGCCTAGGGAGAATGCTGGTGATTCACTCGTTATTTGCATGTAAACGAGAGGCTTCTAAAAACATTTGTTCTGAGAGTGGATCACCCTTCCCCCTAGGGAACAGTGGTAAGGCAGGCAGCCCGGCAAAAGGGCGGCCTTGCTCACAGGGCTAGGTGCTGCCAGGACCCCGGGTCCCCCCACTGCCTCTGCGGGCTCACGGCCACCCCTGCAGGCCCCGAGACCGTCGGGGATCCTGCCTGAGCCCCAGCACCAGGCCTGCGAGGGCGGCGGGAGAAACAAAGCGCTGCTATTTCCGCTTCCAAAATAAATGACCGCACCGAGGCGGGCGGGCGGAAGGGTCACGCCGCTCCTCGGAGCCAAGGAAAGCATCATTAGTGCGCGGGGAGCTGAGGCCACGAGTCCTCTCCCAACAGGGATGCGGCTCTGAGTCAGGGGCGCCCGCGGGCCGCAGCAGCGCGCAGAGATGGGGTGACCGCGGCGGCCGTGGGGGGATGGGGGGGTGCCCCGCGCACAGCGCGTACCTGGAATATTGCTCTGGGGCTCGATGCCCGCGGGGAAGTTAGTGTTCTCGGGGATGGAATGGCTGTAGTCGTCCAGCGGGGGGAACTCGGCCGGGATCTCTGTGTGGCGCGGCACCAACACAGGAGGTAGAACTGCCCAGAGGAGACAGAGCGGGGCGGGTCAGCGCCGGCCCCCGCCCGGCCCCGCCCGGCCCCCACCCCCCGCCGGGAGCATACCTGGGGTCTCTACCCTCTGGTAGTGGTAGGGGTTGACGCAGACCTCGTCCTTCTTCATATTGAAGGCAAATTCGCACAGCTCCATGGCCCGCAGCTCGTGGTGGCTGTGCAGGTCCGGCCATCGCCACAGGCGGCAGTAGATGACGTGGGGCAGCCCCTTCCGATGGGACACCTGCAGCCGGCCATCCAGGGACCTGTCCCGCCGGGAGGGGCAAAAAGAGCAACGTGGATCAGGCTCTTCTCCAAGGTCCGGCCTCAGCGGGCTCCCAGCCTCCCCAGGCAGAGGTGCAGAGAGCTCCCCTCTCCGAGCCCCTCATTCGTCTCAGACAGGGAGCAGGGGGAGAGCAGAGGGTCACTACTAACTGGGGGGGGGGCTGGAGGGGGCGCAGGCAGGAAGGGCAGGCCCACCAGGGAAGGCTGGGGAGCTCCGAAGGTCTCCGGTGAAGCAGCTCTCCAGACCAGCCCCTGCTCCAAAGGGAGCACCACTCCACGGGAAGGGACACGGAAAGCATCCAGGAGGCGCTGGATGTACAGGGTGACAGGATGGAGGCAAGAAAATGAGAGTTCTTCATGCACACTTGCGAGGACCACAGCGACACTAAGAAGGACAAAGTGTGCGGTGGGCACAAGGGCCCCCTAGATCGCGCTCATGGACACCCAGCCCGGTGCTCCCTCCTGAAGCTTCCACGGTACAGAACAAGAGGAGAGGCCCTCCTTTTTAGTTGTTATTTTAGGCAAAGCGGAGAGGGAAAGAGGAACGTTTAGGGGATTTAAAGTGGTAAAAGCCTAGGCTGCAGAGTTCCTTTCATTTGAAGAGCTGTTTGCAGGTTGGCCCAGGTATCACCATCCACACCATCGCCTAATTTGGAGACTCTCGAGTATAGGGACTTGGGAAAGGTGCGTTCAGTGGGCAGAAGAGAGCGGGGGACTCCATGCCAGGCTTCGTCCTGCAGCCGTGCCTGGGGCCAAGCACTCCCACAGCTACCCAGTGCCTGTCCTCACGCAAGCAACGTCCTCTCTCTGTGGCCATTAGGCTTCCAAGCAGCTGTGACCGGATGCTCATCTCTCAGACACACACACACACACACACACACACACACACACAGACTGTGAGGCTGCAGCTTTAAACCAAGACAAAGAGAGACCCCACTCTCACTGTAAAAGCTAAAAGTTGTCCAAACATCAAAATCCCATCACCAAAGCATTGCTGGACCCAGAGGTGACCCAGGGCCACTCGGCAGCTGGTGAAGTCTGGAGAAGACTGCCTGTCCCTCCCAGACATGAGAACTCGAGCCCACCAAGGAAGCTCCCTTCAGTGGCCAAAGAGGGAGAAACTTCCATCTCTTGAGAGTCTATTAGGTACCAGTTACTGCATTTACCCCATATTGTCTCATTTAATGAATCAGCCTTATTTTGAAGATGAGGGCGTTATTAGGCCCAGTAACTTGTATGAGGCCACAGAGCTGTAAAGCAGTAGATGAAAAGGGCCAACCAAGGGCTCTGAGTTAGTTTCTGGAAGGTGTATAAAAGAGAACTGCAAGTCCTGGCTTAGTCCTTTCCCCGCTTAGTTACCCAGCAGTGTCACCCTGTCACTGCCCCTTCGATAAAATGTGTGACCCAAAGGTGAAAACTAGCATATAGCTTTATATTTTATATATCCACAATCTATACATGTAATATTACAGGTATATACAGGCAAAAGGCAACTTTTTTTAGTCCAGAAAAATAATTATTATCTGTCACTAAACCACATGGTGACCACAATGTTTCCATCCCATACTAAGCTGTAGTGTTGGACTGTATTTTCCAAAGATGCTCACAACACTTTCTCCCATCCCATTCGCCCCTCCTATGCTGTACCCCTGACACTGCCCCCGTCCTGGATGGCGGGTCCAGGTCATAATCTCCCCGAGTCTCGGTGGACCTTGACCAACAAAGACTGGAGAAAATAATGCCGTGGGATTTCCAAGGCAAGATCATAAAAATGCCCTGTACCTCCACCTTGCTCTCTTCGCGATGGTCCCTCTGGAACCCGGCGGCCATGTTGTGAGGAAGCACAAGTTTCTCTACCCCGAGTCTCCCTATCTGAGGCTCCAGAGCAGAGGGGGTTCCTGTCTTGGCCCAGATCACTGAGTTCTAAGTGGCTGAGCTAATGGGAGACGCAGGTGTTTTGACTTGTATAGTCTGGTTTCCTTCCCACCTAGTATACGATCTCTCTAATAAATATGAGGACCATGAAAAGAGAGACTTGTGTCGCTCTGTGTGTGTTCTGGACTAGCAGCACGGGCAACACCTGAAAGCTTGTAAAAACGTAGACTCTCAGAGGAACCCCAACCTACTAAATCAGAATCTTCATCCTGTAAGATGCCTGGGTGATCTGCATGCCAATAAAGTTTAATCACCTCTCCAGACCATAACATCTGAGGAGCTCCCGAGTGGCAGAAAGCATAAGCAGCTAACAGTAAGGCAGGGAGGTAGGGAGGCTTCTAGAAGAATGAGAAATTTAAGATGATTTCAGTTTTAGACAGGGAAGGTGATTCCATCCACCCAGAGTCTCAGGAGTTTGTTAACTGATTGAGCAAATATTTGGGGAGCATCAACTGTGTGAGGGGTGAAGGATACAGTGGTAAGAGAAACAGACCGGGCCCCTGATCCCTTGGAACAAGTCTGATATGAATCAGATAATCTACAATTACAGATGGCAAAAAATATTCTGAAGGAAGAGTTCAGGGAAGCAGTGACCATGGCCTCACTTGGCTGGGGGGTCAGACAAGGCATCTCTGAGGAGGTGATGGCTGATCTGAAGGTCTGAAGATAAGGAAGGACTAACTAGGCAAAGAGTGCAGGAGAAGGGCATTCTGGGGAGGTCAAGGAACACGATAAGGTTGGAGGAACTGAAGGAAGGCCAAAGGGGCTGGAGCACAGAGGGAAAGGACCAGGTGGAAGAAGAGGCCCGAGTGGCAGGCAGGGCTGATCCTGCAGAGCCTTGGATGCCAGCAGGAGGATTTCTGCCTTTTCTCTAAAAGCTCTAAGAAGCCTCTGAAAGGCTTAAGCAGGGCTGTGTGAGTGGTAGGAGACATACCCCGTGGTTATACCGGCTGTGTGGAACCAGCACATTGGGGGGAGTGGCCATGGGGCTGCAGAATGAATGCGATGGATGCTCATGAACCAAGGTACCTGCTGCAAGTACTGCTGCTTCTACCCATCCTGGGACCCAGCAGGCCTGGTTCTCCTATGGCTGGGTGGGCTGCTGGAGAGCCTTTTGCAAGCTCCTTTCCATGCCCCTTTATGACTCAGGGCACCCACTTGTCTAAACAAACAATTTATGGGTGCTCTGTGAGAAGTTAGGCAGATTCCACAAGAAGCACCAACAAAGAAGAAGGGAGGAATCCGATCAAGCTCTCCAAGACACCTGGCACTGCCTTGGTCACAGTGACTGCCCAGGAGCTGCCCCCTTAGGGTATCCCGCAGGATGTAATTACCTCCCACAGGGCCTGAGACCAAGGAATCCCTGCAGCTGAAAAACAGTAGTTACCAGACAAAACAAGAGAGGAAGAGGACAGCCTGGGACTCATCCTGAGGGATGGAAGGAAGACTGCTGGATCTGGACTCAAAAGGTCTGCGGTCAAGATGAGGTTCTTCCCTCCTTGCTGTGAGTCCCAGGGCATATGCCTCCAAGACCCTCAGCGACCTAAGCTGTAATATGGGGACGTGCTCCCTTCTCCACCGAACTCACGGCTCAGTGGCCAAGTGAGAGCAAGTGAAAGTGCTCTGGGAAGGAGCGCCCAAGTCAGAGCTGCTGTTCTAAACTACAGCAGCCACTCTCCGAGCCCAGCCCTGGACAAGTGGGGTGAGTTGTGGGGTGAAGAGGAGAGGAAAGGAGAGTGGGAAGTGGTGAGGGGGACACAGACTCATTCAGCTGTTCCCATTCTCTCTGCGAAGCCACAGAGTGCCCACAGGTTAGGGAAGTGACGGGCCACATCTGCCCTTCAGTGTTTTGACAAACACCTGAACAAAAGGCCAGCTGGACATTCGAAGTCTCCTCTGCAGGGGGAAGGTGACTGGACCCCTGGATGACCGCACCTGCCCAGGAGGCTCTGGGGAAAGGCTCAGGCCAGCAGGAAGGACAAACGGAGGGAGGCCCGGCCGGGCTGACCAAGGGGGCGGCTCTACTGCTTTAAAAAAGAACACAGGGTAGGAGGGTGGTGGAGGAGGAGGAGAAGGGTCCTACAGAAAGGTCTCACCTTCCGCTGGAGCACAAAACCTAAGAGGATGGGCCAAAGGCCGAGCTCCTATAAGCCCTAGGTAAGGCCTGGGAGGAGAGAAGGTTTGGGAAGAGAAGGGGCCGGGGCAGGACACGCCGAGTGCGCAGGAGGCGCCGTGCACTTCTGGGGGGCGTGACGCCCACACAGGGCCCTGATGTCAGCACCGGGATGAAGAGGCCGGGCTCCTCCGCACAGGGGCCCCGGGGGAGCCCAGGGCTGCCCACCTGCTCAGGGGCCGGCGGGGGACGCGAGGACACAGGCTGAGCATGCCCGGGACTGGCGCAGGGGGGCCGGGGGAGGGGGAAGGGGAACTAAGGAGGCGCCGAGGAAGGACCAGAGGTTTCCCACCTCATGGGCCAAGAACCTCAGCCTCTCGGTTCCTCATCTAACCCCTTCTGGGTTACGGGAGCTATTTCCTCTTGGAGCCTGAGGAGCTGGGCTGTCAATGGAAGAATGATGGTGTAGCAGAAAGGGTCAGGCAGGGGAGGAGGGAAAGGACGGACAAAAGGGCTAAGGTGGGGTGGGGTGGGGAGGGTGGAAGCGGGGGAGGGAAAAAGAGAGGAATTGAAAATTAATTGAAATGAGGTCCTAGAACTAAATGTAAAACCTCAAAGTAGAGAGCTTCTGGAAAAAAGCACAGGAGAAAGTCTTTATGACCCCGGGGTAGGCAAAGATTCTTAGAAACCACAGCAAAAGAAGAGGGGAGGGGAGGGAAAGGGGGAGGGAGAAAAGCAGGGCCAGGGGGACTCAGCAGAAGAGGCAGAGGGAGGCGGGAAATGTCCTTCAGTCAAACACAACAAACTGAACAGATGCATTTATCTCCGTCCCTCTCAAAACCACTAAAATGTTAGGAAAAGAATAAAAAGGAATAAAACCAAAGGCTTAAAAAAAAAAAAGACACCGAGAAGAGAGAAAAAAAGCAGACAAAAGATGTCGACCTAGCACTGGAAAGGAGAAAGTAGATGGCCGACTGGGGACAGATTTAGCAGAGGGGAATGCGCTGAAACCAAGAGCCTGTCAAGGCCAACCAAATTCATTCCACTTGTGTCTCGGAGCCTCAGACTCGGAACTGGGGTACCCCACACTTTTAGACAAAAGGCTGACAACTGGAGACCTGGTTGAATGTCTAGATAAGAGGCCATCATGTCCCAGAGGCCCTCCTTCAGCTCCCCCATCCCAAAGAGGACCTCCCCAAACCCGTGTTCTCAACAGAAAATGACCCAGAGGGTGGCTCTAGTGGGCACCGCAGGGCACAGACAGGAAGATTCCAGCACAGACAAGAAGCAGGAGTCTGTGAACAGGAGTCCCTCACTCGCACAGCGCCCAGGACGGTGGCTCCCAGGAACAGCCCTCGCCTCCTCTTGTCCTCTGTGGAGAAAGGAAACAGCCCAGCCCTGGAGAAAAGCCCTGCAGCAGCGACCTCTGGGGATCCCCTACAAAAGCCTCCCCACCCCCATTCCTGCACTCCCCACACACAGAGCATCCGAGTGACCTTTTACCACCTGGCTCTCAAATATGAATGCAAAGGCAAGAACCCCCAGCTGTTTATAGGAAGGAAAACCTCTAACAGGAGAACAGAGACCAAGCACATGGAAAAAATGTATGAGACAATGCAGGGAGCAACGGGAAAAAAGATATATATTGGAAATTAAAAGTAAGGCAGTATAAGTTCAAGAATCAAAATCAAGGACTTCCAAGTTTTTTAACTATGCACATGAATACTTTTGATAAAAGTTTTTTTTTTAAGTAATGAAATTACAGTTATCAAGGCAGTGTGGTAATGGCATAAAAATTGACAAGTTGATCAGTGGAACAAGAGAGTCCAGAAACAGACCCACACACATAAATGGGTGACTGATTTTCAACAAAGGTGCAAAGACAGTTTAGTAAAGAAAGGATAATCTTTCCAACAAATGGTGCTAGAGCAACTGTATATTCATATGCCAAAAAAAATGAAATTTAGTCTATACATATACAAAATGAGTTGAAAATGAATCATGGACTAAGTGTAAAACCTTACACTATAAAACTCCTAGAAGAAAGTACAGGAGAAAATCTTCATGACCTTGGGGTATACAAAGATTTCTTAGAAACCACACCAAAAGTAAAATCCATAGGAGAAAAAATAGCAAATTGGATTGCATGAGAGTTTAATGCAATTTAATTTAATTCTGTTCTTTGAGAGAGAATGAAAAGGGCGGCTGCCATGGCTCAGCAGGCAGAGCTCCGGCCTGCCGTGCTGGAGGTCTGGAGTTCGATCCCTGGTGCCTCCTGCCCATATGCAAATCAAAAAAAAAAAAGAGAGAGAGAGAATGAAAAGATAAGCCATGCACTGGGAGAAAATATTATCAAAGCATGCATCTGATAAAGGATCTGCTTCCAGAATCTGTCCTTTAACTCCCAAAACTCAATATTAAGAAAAGACACAAAAAAAAATTTTTTTTAAAACAGGCAAATTATTTAAACAGAGGCTACACAAAAAAGTTATACAGACTGCAGATAAGCATATGAAAAACTGCTCAATATTATTAGTCATTAGGGAAATGCAATTTAAAACTATGAGACACCATCACACAAATACTAGAAAGGCTAAAACGTAAAAGACTGGCTATACCACATATTGACAGGAATGTGGAGCAACCTGAACTCTCACACACTGCTGGTAGCACCAGTTGGAAAACAGTTTGGCAGTTTCTTAAAAAGTTAAGAACTTACACCTACCATAGGATCGAGCAGCCATCCCACTCCTAAGTATGTAGCCAAGAGTAACAAAAGCACATGCCACACAAAGACTTATGCACAAACATTCATAGCAGCTTTATATGTAATACCCCCAAACTGTAAATATCTCAGTGTTCATGAACAGGTGAGTGGTAACCTGTGGTATATATCCAGGCAATAGACTCCTACTCAGCAACAGAAAAATGAACTATTGATACAGGAAACCAACATAGATGAATCTCAAAATAATTATGAGTGGAAAAACAACAGACCAAAAAGAGAGTGCCCACTGTATGAGTCCATTCATGTAAAGTTAGAAAGTATTTTAAAGTAAAGAAATACGAACTAATCTATGATGACTCAAAGCTGATCAGTAGCTGCCTAGAGATGGAGGTGGGGGGGAACGGAGGGTGTGAGGGATTATCAAGGGGCACAAGGAAACTTTGGGGGGGGGTAACAGATGTGTAACGTTCTCACTACAGTGGTGGTTTTACAAGTGTCTACATATACTAAATTTTTAAATATTAAAAAAAAATTTTTAATGTGGACAGTTTATTGCATTTAAGTTATACCTTAATTAAAAGGGGGGCAGGTATCCCATATTATCCACAGTCCCTTCCAACATAAAAAAGTTGGAATGAGCATAGCCTAAATACCCCTAAAGAGTGGACAAAGGATCAAAGGTGATGGTGGAGTTATACAGAGAAGGCAGGGGTATGAGTATGAGTGCTGAATCATTCAATTAATATTTATTCTAGTCTCCAGTATCTTAGAGCAGCTAGAAGAAAAAACCTAAAATTGTGAATTGTAACCCATACTAAACTCTGAAACCTGTTCTACAACTATTTGTTGCGATGTGCTTTGAAATTTATTGTTTTGTATATATGTTATTTTTCACAAAAAGGAAAAAAAAATATTTCTTCTAGCCTCCAGTGTTTTGGAGCAGCCAGAAGGAAAAAAATCTGAAATAGTGGAATGGGAACCCATAACAAACTCTGAAATCTGTTCTGTGCTTACTTGTTGAAATGTACTTTGAAAACCATTGCTTTTTATTTTCTTTGTATATATGTTATGTTTAACAATAAAAAACATTTAAAAGAAAGAAAGAAAGGGGAAGGGCTTTGGGCTTGGATAAATCCAGATTCAAATCCCGACTGTGTGTGCTAAATGTACAACCCTGAGCAAATCGCATAGCTCAGTCTCAATTTTTTTTTCATCTGAAACAGAAGCCCCATTATTGGACAGCTGGGAGGACTAAATGATAGTCTGTGCCACAAGCCCTTGGTATCTAGTGAGGAACTCAATAAAAAATGGCAGCAATCTATTGTCATTACTGTTGGGTCTCTTCTTCTACTTCCATTCCTATGACAGTACCCAGCAAAATCAGGCACACAGTAGGACCTCAAAAGTACCAGTCTCAAATGTATGGACTGAAAATAAATAAATAATAGGGGGAATAAATGTTAAAATAAATTTAGTAGATTGAAATGCTAGTGATCAATGAAAGGGAGGGCAAGAGGTATGGTATGCATGAGTTTTTCTCTGTTTTCTTTTTATTTCTTTTTCTAAATCGATGCAAATGTTCTAAGAAATGATCATGATAATGAAAATACAACTATGTGATGATATTGTGAGTTATTGATGATATGTCAAGAAAGGATCATATGGTAAGAATGTTGGTGTTTGTATGTTGTTATGTTTAATAAATAAATAAAAAGTACCAGTCCCTTCATACTTTGGTGATCTGGGTACACAGCTGGGCAGGTCACAATGAGGCCTTATGTCTGCCTGGTGCTTTTAATTCTTGCAAGGCTTTTGGGGACCTCATCTCAGACCATGCCCATCATGGTGGTGTGTGGCTAATAACACAAGCCTTGTGATGCCTCATCTCACTGCTGGGGACCCAGGAGGCCCGAGAGGCCAAGCTCACATGGCAAGATCACACAGCAGCATGCATCAGGGCTGCAGTTAGAGCCCAGCTCTCCTGGCTGCCAGGTAGGTCCTCTGCCCTGGCAGGGCTGGGTGATGACCGCAGGGACACAGGCATGCGCCCGCCCTGCTGCCCACGAACACATGACCACCATCTGGCTTGGCGTTTCATCCGGCCCATGTATGGCTTCTGGGCTGCATGACTCCCCAACTCACGAGAAGGAGAGAATCTCATCTGCTTCTTCCTGCATGTCAGAGACTCTTCCTCTTTGTTCAGACTCTGGGCTGCCCAGAGCCAGCCCTGTTCTTATTTCTTTTTCCCTGTCTCACTCAAAATACTCTCCAATGCTTACCAAAATAATAGTGAATTGGGAGTTTTGGCTGTTGGACTCAATTTAGCTGATGTGTTTGGAACACACCCTCCCAAGTCTGCAGGGCACCAGACCCATTTTAAGTAAATCCAATATATAAGTTTAATTCTAGGCTGATGTTACCATAAACATGTTGGTTTGCAGAAGAGGGTCCATCTATGACCCACTCTTCTCCCCGACCCAGCCCTTCCTCCTAGCCCAAGACCAGCTGCTGGGACTAAGAGTTCAGTCCAAAGAACCTGCTGCCTTCAGGCCTCCTCCCCATTTAGGACTGAGATGTCTCCCCACACCCAGTGGCTTCCTGGTCAGAGACCCCCAAAAGTCCTTCTCCAGAAGTGCCCTCGAGCTCCCTTGACAGAAGGCTTTAATCAAATGTGTTCTTCACCAGCAGGACCATTTCCTGTGGTGAAGGAATTAAGTTTCCTCCCACTAGCTCCAAGTGGGACCCAAAAAGTATCCCAAAATGGTGGTGGGAGCCATGGCCATGAATAAAGACGTGCCAGAGGCCAAAGCTGATGGTGAAGGTGGCGCCAGCCAGAGACTCCCCAGGAGGAGGGGAAGGGTTCTGGGGCACATGTCATACCCAATGCCACTCACTCCCTCTGTTACCAATGATCAGCCACCCACAGTCATCCGGTGACTGACACAAAATACCAGTGAGTTTGGACATGGGGACTGGACATGACAGCAGAGCAGATACACTCCAGAAAGATGTCGGGAGCTATTCAGCACAAGCCCATGCCAGGCACACTGCTGCTATGTGAGCATGCAGAAAGGAACAAAACCCCAGTAGACCCCACACTCGTCCAGCTCAGAGAACTAAAGGGACTTGTCCAAGGTCATATGACTTATAAAAGGCAAAGCCAGAACTCAAATTTAGCTGAGTGCTGAAAAATGGGGAGGGGATGGGGGTGGAACAGAGTGGACAGGGCTTTTTCTGTTATCCCATGCTGCATCACGAGCAGGGAAACTGGCCTTTTATCGATCGTCCAATAGTTACTGGACACCTAGCACGCCCCAAGCACCAGGTCAGTTTCCAGGGACAAAGAAGTAGATTTGTTAGCACTGACATATTTCAGTTGAAAGCAGTTTTACTTAATATACATGTATTCAATACTAAACTTTCTGTCCTCTTTCAGGAAGGGCTTGCCTGTTGAGTAGTAGTAATAACAATGGCAGAAATCACCACCCTGATGTGCAAGCAGTGTCAGTCCCTTTATAACTGTGACAGATTAAATGAGTGACCTCAATTTGTCACACATACACACACATATTCCCGCCATACTCATGTCCTCTGCCATACTGCTTTGCCATTCGTCTCACAATGGGTGTAGTGTGCTTTCCAGTCCCCTGATTTTGGGTAAGACCGCCGACTTGCTTTGGCTAGTGGAATGTGGACAGAAGGGATAGAGCACCACCATGTATTTGTTCGCTCACTGCACCTCTGTCAGGGCCACAAGAGTTTCTACCGCTGTCCCTCAGCCTGGGCCTCAGAATGAATATACACACAGTAGAACGGAGCCAAACTTGCAGCAAAGAGCCAAGTTAAAGGTAAACCACATATACGTGAGTAAGTATAAACAATGGCTATTCTAAGCTGATGAGCTTTGGGGATGTTTTCTTACTCAGCAGTAGCTAACTGATACACTGACTTGCAACACCAGCCTTCCCAATAAACTAGTAAGTATCAGTATCTTCATATGCTGATGGAAAAATTGAGTGTCTGAGAGGTTACCCAACTTTCCCAAGGCCCCAGAGTTTGTATCAAGTGAAGGCAGGATGTAAGCCTAGCTGTGAGTCATACTCTCTTCTTTAACTCTAAATGAGATATATACCATTATTTCCTGACCTTCAAGGTAAGACCTAACTCCAGAGGGGCTTAGTGTTTGTTTAAGGGGAACAATATATCTGTAGGCTTTCAGAGTCAAGTTGGGTAAAATATGGACTTTTGCAAAATTCAACACATACCCAATTTTTTAAGGAGTCCAAGCAGCAATTAACTCAAAAAACAAACCTGTGTCCCTTGAAGAACTGGAGAAAAAAAATGGAGCTATTAACCTTTCCCACCAGGGAACCCCCTGATACTGTCTCAAACACTAAGGATTCCAAGTCAATAGGCCAAGCCCTTGATCTTGACCCTTGCTCTTAGGAAACTTATTTCTGTAGCAGAGAAGCTAAGCCTACTTATGGTTATGCTTAAGAGTTAATTCCAGAAAGCCTCTTTTGTTGCTCACATGTGGCTTCTCTCTCTCTCTAAGCCCAACTCTGCAAGGAAAATCATTACCCTTCCTCCTATATGGGACATGGACATCCAGCGGTCAAGGTCTCCCTGGCAACATGGAACATGACTGCCAGCAATGAGCCTGACCCTGGCACTGCAGGACTGACAATGCCTTCCTAACCAAAAGGGGGATAAAGAAATGTAACAAAATAGGGTATCAGTGGCTAAGAGAGTTCAAACAGAGTTGAGAAGTTACTCTGGAGGCTACTCCTAAGCAAGCTTCAGCTAGATATTGCTAATTACCACAGTTTGCCAAACCCCAACCAATATCATTCCTGTCAACACTAAAGAACACCTAGGGCTCCATCTGAGATGCTACAAAAGTTTCACACATTAAGGTTACTTTCCAGAAACCCACAAACTCCAGATGGTTCGTAGGCCAGGTAAGTCTGGAAACCGAGAGAGGCCAGCCTCTCCAAGAACCTCAAGTAGTCCCATCTTTCTATCCTATATTGTTGATACCCCTTTTCAACTTGAAAAAAGTCAGAAAGGACATAGCCCAAATACCTCTAAAGATTGGGAGAAGGATCAAAAAGAAGATAGGATTTAACAGTGTCATAGAGTATGACACTGAATCATTATATTGATATTTCTTTTTATAGTCTCTGGTATCTTAGAGCAGCTAGAAGGAAAAACCTGAACTTATAGAACTGTAACCTATACCAAACTCTGAAATCTGTTCTACAACTGCTTATTACAATGTACTTCGAAGTTTATTGCTTTTATGTATATAGATTTCACAATAAAAAATGTTTTTAAAAAAACTCCGGCATCCATTTCATCTCATTTTATTTTGTATCTTTACATTTTGTCTGACATCTGCTATGTTTTAGCATGAGAAATAGGGGGTTGATTCCCCTCTTGGGGCAACCAATCAATGCCACAAACACACCCACATCCACATACGTCCCGAAACTCACATGGTACAGCTTCGCCCATCTCCTCTCTCGAATTAGTAGAGTCCTCATTTCTCCCTTTGACAACAATCCAACTACACTGTTTTCCCTCACCTACAATGGTGTCTTTACACTCCTCTCTTCTTCAATTTTGTGTTCTGTTTTTGTTTTTTGTTTTTTTGTGGTCTAAAATGAAAGAAAGGCCTAAGTGACATCAAATTTGGTTGGGTTCTCATTTATCAGCTCTTCTAGGAAGACAGAAAAAAAATCTGCTGGAGACTTGAAAAGGTCCCTTACATTTGTTCTGTTTGGCCTTTGAGCTACCATGGTCCACACCGAAATCTCTTTCTGCTGCTCCTTAGTATGCAAATATGAGAACATGCCTTTATTTCTTCCATGCAATGCACAGCCCCAGGACATCTACTCAATAGAATAGCAAATATGAAAGCCCTGAAAACGCTACCTGCCAAGAGTGACATTTGAGTTGAGAGTTCATCCAGCATCCAATTCCTTTTGATAAACACAGTCAAATCCAAAGCATCCTTCGTTCTGGGCACAGGTTCTCCCTGGCTGCAGGCGGTGACCCACAGTGGCCCAGCATTCAGGGAACAAAATGTCCTGGTCAGCAGAAGCTAAGTGTCCTCCCAACAAGCCACTTTGTAGAAGCACAGACAGCTGGAATGTAGGGAACCTTTGAGAGCACCTGGTCCGTCCTCTTCATTTGGTGGTTGAGGAAAAAGACGCCGATACACTAAGCAACTTGTACCAACAAAACGAACACCAGGGTCTTGAGTCCTGTGTCCCTAGAACCATGCTGAGGGCATCTGTAAAAGGTCTGTGAGTCCACTTTTCCACCTTGATAAGTGAAGTACAACAAAACAATTTTTTCTTCGTTGTGCTGAATCTTAAGTTGTCTGAAAGTCTCACTCTTCGGGGACGACAGCTGTTTAAATAAATGGGACTGAGCAACTGTTGACTCTGGGTTAAGGATATATACTGTGGTCCCTAGTTCTATAATTGCAACTTTCTGAGGTCTGAAATTATATTAAAATAAAAGTCACAAAAAAAAAAAAAGAAATTGGAATGTACCCGAACATACGATTCCCAGAAACTCTCAAAGTGGTTGTTTTTTTTTTTTAACTCTATTTCCAGCATCAGCCTGTTCTGCTCACTTCGTGTCCCCAAAAAGAGCCTCAGCTAGGTGACGCCTGTGGTTGGCCAAGTTGTGGATCACAGGTTCCACCGAGTTCTCCCATGGTGTCCAAGTCCTTCACCCCAGTTTCCTAAGTGTTCCCAATAAGTTCTATAAGTACGCTAAGCATGTTTCCAAGGTTCCAGTTTAGATTGGCCTGTCAGACGCTGAAAACAGAATTTCATGACTCCTGAAACCAGTCACCGAACCACGAGCGACTCAACTTCCACCTGAACCTGCAGAGACAAAGCCCAGGGCCTCAGGCCTTACCGCTGCCCATGTGGGGGAAAACCAAATAAAACACCAGGCTCAAGCCCCTAGAGCTGACCTCCAGGCCAGCAGCCAGTTTAGTCTCTTTTTCACTCTTCCCAGGCGCTTAGGTCTCCCTGGCTGTTTCTCCCAGAGCAGTCTGCTTGGGTAGGCAGAGGACCAGGCACGGGCCCCAGGGGTTGCAGGAACCTCCTGGGTGGACCCTTGGAGGAGAAAGGCAGGTAGGTAAACATCTCGTCCTGCCTCCCTGGGGAGCCGGACCCCACATGAAGCAGGGTGATTGTAGGATCCTTGGGGCGTCCCATCTCCTAAGGGCTGGAGTGAGCTCAGAGTGTGTATTTTTTGGAAAAGGGGGAGGCAGATTTATGGAGAAAGTTCAACCTGATTAGAATCCTCTGTAAAAGCACACTGAGAACTTCTCAGTGTCAGACTTCAAGTAAGGCAAGACCCAGGGTTTCTCAATGTTGCGACTACTGACATTTTGGGCCAGATAATTCTTTGGGGTTTGTGTTGGGGAGTAGAGGGGTATTCTTTGCATTACAGGACGATTATTAGCGTCTCTGACCTCTATGCTCCAGGTGCCATTAGCACCCCCAATCCCAGCTGTGACTGCTAAAACCATGGTAGCCTGGGCACTGCCGAATGTCCCATGGAAGGCAAATTCACTCCTCGCTATCCTCCCCTCTTCCCTGGGAAACACTGGCTGAGGGAACTGCTCTGGAAAAGGCACAGAAGGAGGAAAACAGAAGCAACTTACACCTTCAGAGCATGTCACTCATTATCTCACTGAGCACAACAATCCCGTCAGGTAGGTCTCATTATGCCCATTTTACAGATGAAACGTCCAGATGATGTTGAAGCGACCCAGAGCAGCAGGAAACACCGCCAGGCCTTGAGCCTGGCATTGCATTCCTGACCCAGCTCCCTCTGCAAAACACACAATGTGCTTGAACCAGCAGAGTCGTCCCCCTGCCACCCCACTCTGGTGAGACCACTGTCCTTCTCTCCTCTCTTCCCCCTTGCAAAGAAGGTGATTCAATTAAAAAAGGGAGAGGGGGAGAAGGGGGGGGAGAGGGAGGGAGGGGGCAGGGGGGGATTTAATTTAACAAATTTGGTTTTCACAACTTTTTTTTCCCCTCTCTCAAAAGCATCAAGTTGACAGGGAACGCTTTTCCTCGAGTGTCAGCAGGACCATGAGAGCCTCCAAGTTGCAAAGGGAAAATGCTACAGCACTCTGGGTTGGCCTCCAGTTACCGGAAGAAGGGAAAAGTTGCCAGAATTTTGCAGAACCTTCAGATGGCCATTTCATTCTGCTGAAAAACTGCTGGTTAACATTGCCTCGGAGAGAAGATAATGCCGAGGTGCTGAGGATTGTTTATTTTATAAGAGCTCGCTCTTGGAATATTTAGAATGCCGACAGCCCTTGACAATGTTCTGATGAGCTGAAGGTAAAAGTTCATTTTGCCCCAGCTTTCATTACAAAGCGCCCCCGACCCCCACAGCTCCCTTCACGTGGGACAATCTGGAACCGAGCTGGCAGGCGCCGTGGGTTCCAAGGGCTCTTCTCACCGGGCTGGGCGACCCACGCCTCACCCGGGGCAGCTCCGCTGCCTACTTAGGTGGCCGACACTTAAAGATTCTCTGTTTACAGACTGCTATAGGGAAATGGGTTACTTTATTTTGTAGCAGCACATAAGAAGGATTCCTTCTCTCCATGACCACGTAGAGAAACAAAAGTGAGCATTTAGGGGAAGCTCTTTGTCAGCCTTAAAAGTCTAGCTTTAGAGAGGAAGGTAAAAAGGAGGAGAAAAGAGGCATTGAAGACTGTTAGATAGTTATCTCATCTTAGACCTGTGCATAAGAAAAAACTGAGGCTGAGAGGTGGCAGGGTGGGATCAAAATACAGATCTCGACCATCTACCAAGAAATGCCTCAGAACTGAGAAATATCTTTGCACTCATAACACAAAAGGGCCAGGGCACCCAAAAGTCACCTCCCCGACAACTGCAATTTCTCATGTCTTATCTGCCGGTGAACTTCAATATTTGCTCCCTTCACTAAACAAACAATTCTTATTACAGGACTCTTAGTCACTCTGTTTTTCACTTTCTTCCACAAAGCAGAAACCATTAAGGTCTGAGTATCCAGGCTTGGCTTTCTTTTCCCAGCCCCAGTTCCGAGCCTCCCACACCTCCTGCCCCCACCAGGCTTCCATAAATCTACACATCATGAATCACTTCCTATGGGCAGACTGCACGTTTGGGGGTGGGATTTTCTGTCTTCTTTTATTTTTCTTAGGAGAAGCTCCTCACAGACCTTTGGGGTTAAACAATGATGATAACCCCATTGCCTTGCTCTATCAAAACAAATCTTTACGTTTCCAAAGATTTAGGAGAAATGTCAGGCAAGCATTCGTGACCAGGGGAGTTGGGGGTGTGGGGGGGAGAGGTGAAGAGGGCAAAGGAGGAAGTTTCGTGTTAATTGCACAGTTTTGACTTCCTTAATTATGAGTCACTGGCCAGAGAGATAAAGTAATGTCAAAAGTGCTACAGAAAAGGAAAAGGGTGAACTGGGCAAGTTAGCAACACTGGAACTGAGAGGCAGGGCTTCCAGGCAAGAGTTCACACAAGCTCATATTTTACAACAATTTCTAGCAAAATACTATAGAATGTGGGTTGAGAAAGGTACATTACATGCCTGCATTTTGCTCTTACCACATTTACAATTCTTCCCCTGCTTTGTAAAAGAGCCCCCAAAGTCTTCGGAATTCTCAAAGCTTTCAGTTCAGCCACTGCTAGGTGAGAGTGGAGGAGCTGGAAGTAACGGAAGGATAGGAAACAACTACGTTTCTAGAAGAAGTTAGGTTAAGGATCGTGATGTTAAATACCTACGTTTACACACAGAAAATGCAGCATTTTCAGGCTACCAATCACTAGCATTCCACAAACACTCTGCTTATTTCTAGACTAAAGCTCTGCAAGCTTACATATGCAATTTCTATCCGAAATGGTAAGAAGGAGTGGGTGTCCTGCAGCCAGTCAGCATTCCTTCCTGTCTAAGGTACAGACTTCCTATTGTACCTAAACAAAAGGTTCTGGTTCACTGGGGACAATTTCACCTAAGACAGCCAAGAACCCCTGTGGGCAGGAAGGTACGAATTCCAAATAAACAAGAAGGGAGGACATGAGACAAGCCAGCACTCACAATGGTAGAGTGGCAATGGGCCTCAGGTGCTTAAGCTGGTCTCATCAACTAACTGGGCTTGTGGCTACAGCTACATCCCCCCCACACCAAAAAAAGCTACAACCAGAATTGCAGAAAGGCTTCCCCCGGGTCCTGGATGCCTACAACTCTCCCATCTCCAGCCCACCAGCCCCAAGCCGTGATTCTCTCAGAACCTGTCCATCCAACCGCTCAATGGGTCCCCAATGCCAAGATGGCGGACACATGTCATGAGGCCCAGTGAATGGACACTGAAGCTCAAAACGCTTAAACCCACCCAAGTCAGTGTTGACATCTGAACCCAGGGGTTCCAGAGCCCAAGCCAGAGGTCCTCTGACAGCGGCACGCTGAGATGATGTGTGGTTACCAAGGCCCTCTCCAGCTCTATGACAAAGGCCAACTTATTCCTCCAGCTCAAAAATGATCCTATTCTGTTCAGGGGTAGAATGCCCACCTTCCACGTGGGAGACCTGGGTTCGATTCCCGGACGTCTCTCCCCCCGCCGTCCCCCAAAAAAGATCCTGTTCAATGGCCCTTTCTGGTCAGAATGAGCCCTCCTCTTTCCTCTTCCCTGAAGTCTTACAGTCCTGACAGTCCTACATGCAAACTCATCAGCATTCAGCACCAAAGGTTGGGAACGGTTAAGTAACTCCCCTGCGTTTCTGGCTTGGCTTCCCTTCCCAACGAGGCCAACTCACTCCTTGAGGGCCAAGAAACCCAACTTAACTTTTCCTGCATCCCAGATGGAGCATGGGGCTTGCATGTTTCATTTGCTCAGAAGTAGGTGATGATAAGGAAATCATTGCTCTGTGCCTTGACAACTGGCTAAATGCCGCAGCATCTATCAGAAGATGTAGGAAATAAACAAAAACCTCATGCTGCACCACAGCTTTCAGAACCCAGTCAAGAAGTCATGGCTGGTAGCAAAGGGCAGGCAGGAATCCACAGATGCACATATGACTGCCAGATACCCAAGACCAGAAGTTTTCTTTAAGCAATCATCTGGTCTTAAGAGGCACAATTAAAAACAGCAGGGGGGTGATGCTGAGCCACAGGTACCGGTTAGTTATGCTAAAGTAGCCAGCGGGGAAGTGCATGAAGCCCAAGTGTTTTTGAATGAGGAAGTTCTGCCCACTTCACTTGTCATACCAGAGAGAAACAAAGCCATGCGTGGCTACAGTTGCAGGGTGATATTAGATGGAGGGCTTTGCAACAAATGTGTCTGATGAATATTTGTTGAATGGAGATGATATTTATCGAGGTTGGCTTTCCCAGAAGAGAAGGCATGCAGCCATCTGGACTGTCCTGGCGGACAGACTGAGGCACCGGGGCACTGCTTAGGAGACTGGGGATGTGGTCCTCACTCTGACGAAAAGAGGTTCTCTAGGTGTGGGTCATCCCCTCTAAAGAAGATGGGTTCAACCTGGTGTCTAGTGTCTCCTTGCCTTCTAGCAGTGACATCCCATATACCTGTGTAACCATCCAGGGAGGGAAGTGGTTTAAACTTATCCGTGTCTACACTTGCCATGCCTACTGCCTGCAGGGCTTCGAGGAAACAAACCTGAATCGTTAAGAGCAGAGCAAATAAATGATCAAGAATGTTGACTACTGACAAAAATTCCCTTCTCCTGTACCATAAATGGAACAACAAACAGGGTAAGAGAGAAAACTTCAGACCTTTTCTGCAGGTTAGCTGCAAAAGAACAAAAACAAAAACAAGCACAAACCCACATCAGCATCAGCAAAACCGTAGCAATCGCGGCTGCAATGGGCTACAGAAGAATTTAAGTGATACAGAGCAGGGCGATGGTGGCTCAGTGGCAGAGCTCTCGCCTGCCATGTGGAGACCCAGGCTCAGTTCCCGATGCCTGCCTGTGCTAAACAAAACAAACAAACGACATCAACCATCTTCCTGAAAGAGAAAGTTGTTCCAACCCAGAAAGGTGAGGGAGGCTGTGGAATTGATGACCTCAAAAAAAAATCAGAGATAATGGAAGGAAGGAGACAGGTCAGGGTCGGGCCCACGCGCCCGGCTGGCTTTGGTGCAATTCATCCGGACACCAGGAGTGAACACAAATGACCCTCGGTGGTACATTTCAAGATCGGGAATCACAGGTCTTTGGAGCTGGGGGGCAGGGGCAGGGGCGGGGGCGGGAGGGGCCTCTGAAGGTCAGCCATTCCGTGCGCACCCCCTGCCAAGGATCCTCCTGCGTGAACCCGAGTATTGTGTTTCCTCCTCCAGGAGTCCATCGCCTCGCCGCTATGTGTGACCCACGCCGGAAAGCTCAGCTGTCGGCATCACGGAACAAAGAGGCTCAGGCCGCGACCCAGGCGCCGGCCCCCAGCAGGGGCGGGGAGGGCAGAGCGGCGCCTGCGAAGGCCGCGTCTCCCGGCCCCGGGCGCGCGCGCACGGTCTCGGCCCGTCTTTCAAGCCCGGACTCGTCCCCAGTGCTCTGAACACAGCTGCGGCCGCCTCCCTGCCCTCCCGCACACCACCGGGGCTGGACTGCTTGGTGACAATGAAGGGGAACAGTCAACAAAGGCTGAAGATGGGAAGTGAATCACGGGCTCCTCACCAGGCCCCTTGGAAGTTGCCAGAAGAGGCGGGAGGGGCTGCAGAGAGATCGGGCGTGCACGGGAAGCTTCGGGGCTCAGAGCCCCCCCCCCCCCGTGGCCCGGTGCGTGTGTGAAGCTCGCACCACTGTCCACTTCTCACTCCCAAAGCGGGTGCCCTTCAGCTCCGCCTCTGTGACCAGGTAGCACTTTCATGAGTCAGGAGTTATCTAACTGCTGAATCACACCGGCTCTTTCCTGAGTTACCCAGGTACTCTCTGCTCCAGATAAAAGGCAGAGAGAGAGAGGTGTGGAGAAGGAGCCCCTCTCCTCTGAACACTGACCCAACTTTGTCCCAACCCCTTACAAAGTCTGAACCTGAGACAAGGAGGCTGCTGGCTCTCCCTGCAGAGGGAGCGGGCTCAGTTTCCCCTCTGTCCCCCTTAGAGCCCTATGTCAGTGATGTCCTCCAAGAAAAATGCAAAACACAGGGGGAGCTGGCTACGCATGGGTGCTGGGATTCCATCTTCCCGACCAAGAGAATGGCCCCCCCCCCACCCTCCCCCACCTCAGCCTGAGAAGAGGTGGCTGCAGGACAGC
>PVIY010011092.1:0-43197 GCA_004026745.1 Myrmecophaga tridactyla | reverse complement strand
TTTATTTACATTATGTATGTGTGTGTGTGTGTGTGCGCGCGCGCGCGTGTGCACGCGTGTGTGTATGCAGGTACGTGAACTCTGTTGCTCCAAGCAACCATCAGCTGGGAGGATGTGTGATCAGCCAGCATCCGTTTACGTGAGGCCTTCCATGCACAAGTGCCGTGGGCTTCTTGAATTCCTTTACAAGGAATCAAAAATTAAGGCATCAAAGGTTAATGGACCAAGCCAAGAAACAATTATGATTCTGTGTGCAAGAAGTGCGGGGCCAAGGGCACCCCATGGGAATGTACACATCTGTCCTCATTTCTGTTTTACAGAGTCCCTGTTCAAGCCTCTTTCCCCACACTTGCCCCACCTTCGCAAAACAGTAACAGTTACAAATTGCTTTCTCTGAGCAATTTCTGGGCTGAGTACTCTATATATGTAGACTTTAATTCTGTAAGACAAGTCCCCAGTTTTCCAAAAGGATAACAATGAAGCTCAGAGAGGTTAAGGGTCTCCCACAAGGTCACACAGCCGGAAGGAGAGAAGAGAGAAGCTCTGAACTCCAAATACAGAAGTCCAGGTTCTTCCCACTACGCCGTGCTGCTGCCCTGCACACCCCACCTGCCCTGTGAGGGGACAGGGTGGAAACAACATGATACTTGGAACTGGGACCTGGATTCCAAAACCGGCTCCATGCCCTGCCTCACAGTCTCCCATCTCAGGGGCCAGTTTCCAAAGGGGTATCTGGGCAGACAACTGAGGGGTTCACATGAGAGACAGCACATGGAGGCCCTTCACAAACTGAGAAGCACTACATGGATGTAAGGTGCTGCTGTGCCAGAAAAGTCTGCCCAAGAGGGCTGCTGACCATCCACCCCTGAATTTTGAAGTTATTCCCGCCACAGGTTAGTGGCAAGATCGGGAGACTGTGAAACATGAGAACATTCTAGAAACATCATCTGGGGACAATTTATATGATACCTTTTTTATTTTTCATTGAACAAGCAGCTTTAAGCACAGGCTGAGAGATGAACAAACCCTTCCCCAGGCTCACCAGATTTCACTGAGCCTTGAAACTCCCACCCTCACAGACTTCGAGAGCGGCCGTCTCGAGCAGTGCCTGCGCTCCCCAAGTCCCAGTTCGGCTATCAGTGACTACGTGCAAGCCACTTCCGCCTTCTCAGCCTCGGCTTTCCCCATCTATAAAATGGGCAGGCTGGACCGGATATGTCCGAGGTCCCTTCTCTGACATTCGGTGACTGTTAATCACAGTCTCACTGGCTGAACTTCTCACACACTGGAGACTCCCTCCAACTCCCTGGCAACCCCAGCAGTCCTGTGCTCCCTGGAGGCCTTCCAAACGCAAGGAACACCACTCCCGTGGTGACCCACCCCCTTTTGTGTGGTTTTGTGAGGATGAGGGAATTCGGGAGGCTGACTTCCTGCCTACACTCCACCCCTACCCCCAAGGCTTTGCAACTCAGCTGTCCCCAAGAGCAGGAATCAGAGAACCCCAGAAACTGCAGCTCTGAGACTCCATTCTGGGCCATGAAATAATTCAGGGATAGGGAAGGGATATCTGCCGTGATGCTGTGCACAATCAGAAAATAGCATCTTTACATGAGGATATTATGGAAGGCCAGATCTCAACATCTGTGCAAAGGATGTGTGTCTAAGAATGCAACTCTGTCCCATGGAGGATGTGGTACCACTATACCTACTGGTAAAACCTCATAAGCAAATCACCTCCTGGCTGGGATGTGAAATCTTTTCTTCCCTCTACTTCCCACAAGTACAACCATGCCTGGCGCATAGTAGATATTCATTAAATATTTACTGATTTAATTAATTGTGGAAACGTACGGCGAAATGTGTTTTAAACAAATATTTGCTCTTTTAAAGCACATTTCCAAAATACGCTCTTCCTTAAGAAACTTTAAAAATGGAAATAAAAAGCAAAAAAAAAAAACCTCACAAGTATACAAGAACCCTGTTTACATACAATTTTAAATAGATCACCTTTTTCTAATGTTTTTATCTGAAACTCTTGGCTTAAAATCTGAAGATCAAAACTCCCTCCCTTTATATCCATACGATGAAATGTTACCCAGCAATGAAAAGGAACTCAGTATTGAAACATGCAAACACACAGATGAATCTCAAAGTAATTACGCTGCGTGAAAGAACCACACAAGAAGAGTGAACCTACTGCACGATTCAATTTATATGAAATTTTAGGAAATGCAAGCGAATGCACAGTGACAGAAAGCAGGTCAGTGGTTGCCTGGGGACTCGGGAAGTGGGGTGAGCAACAAAGGTGGGGGGTGGGGGTAACCAAGGGTCACAAGGAAGCTTCCGGGGGTGTCTGCATTTTCATTACCTGGACAGTGGTGATGGCGCATACATATGGGTGTAAACAAATCACACACTTAAATACGTGCAGGTGGTTGTATTTCAGTCACACCTTAATAAAAAATGTTTTTATAAAAAACTCCCTCTTAATAATGAGGGCAGGTTATCGGAAGCCTGAGTTTAAAGCACAACTAAGTAAACAAAGGGCCCAGGTATATATTGCCCCAATAGATCGTGTCAAACGTGTTGTCCTCTGCTCAGCAAATTCTAAAAAAAAAGCCAGTATTTAAACATTAACGTGCTATCTTCATATGTTGTTTAAAAAGCGTGACAAATAAACACACCGAAGATTTCACTGAAAAGGTAGTTATGGCATATCTTCTACATGAATGTCTTGGCTATTTAATGTTTTATGCAAAAATAAAGACAGATTCGATATCTGATGACTTGAAAAGAGCCACTCTGGGCTGACACAGCTTAGAATGACTGTTCATCGATGAAATGCCCCAAAGGACAAAGCATCCCAAAGTGGGTCACCAAATTTCAAATCGGTACTAGAAAATAAACTGCACACACGGATACCACCCCTTCCTCAGTGGTCTCAGGAACGGTGCCCAGGGAACTGGCTTCCCCCACACAGATGTCTGGCCTGACCTAGAATGATCCATCGAGCAAAAGGATGTGCCAGAGAAAACAAGGAGGGTGTGCAACCCCCAGAGTGGCAAGCAAGGTCCCTGACCCTGAGCTGATGGGTGTGTGCCAGGCGCCGAGCCCTCTCCCACACATGGGCTCACCCCCTGCTTCCGCTCAGCGTGGTACACTCCCCCCGTGAGCTGCCCTGGCCCCTTCGACCGTGACAAATCCACTGTGGAAGCTCCTCTCCTGGGAATTCTGAGGTCACTACGGCTTCCCAGTTATTTAACGGAGTGGTTTTCAGACATCTTGCAATGCTGGCAGCCTCTGCAGTCACTCATGCCTCTGGACTCCCCTATCCCAGCCGCTCATTCCAGAACAGAGCAGAGGCTGATCCCCTCTCCGTCAAGAAGCCAAAGACGGGGGAGGGTGCAGATTGAGAGACAATCATTTGGAAACTTCCTATCTAGGACGCTGAACAGAAAAAGCACTTAACACACTTAAAATCGACACTAGGGGGGGAAACAAAGGCGGGGAACAGCATTAACAAGGTGAAAAATCAAGTGCCGCCATTCCTGAAGGAAATTCTTTCCGACCCGTTGGTGATTTGTCCTCAAAAGTTCTGCAGAAAGACCTAGTTTGTCTCCAAGGCAGCCCCAGGGTCAAGTGTTTCTCGTATAATTCCACATAAACCATGGAGGTTCAGTAAACCTTCACAGATGGTGATGAATTCCTACTTCTGGCCAATTGTACAGGGAAACAATAGAGGGGACAAAACAAGGAGAAAAAAACTAACAGTTTAGAATAGAGCAGTGGAAGCCATGCTACCTAGTCCAAGACCCAGCTTTTGGTTATCTAGCTGTGTAGCTTTGAGCAAGTTACTTAAGCTCTCTGTGCCTTAGCTGCCTGAAACAATCCTGTGAGATAAGTATTAGTCTCAATTTAAAATTCATGGTGCAACAGATCAGAGGTGGTAAATGACATTCCATACTATCCAGAGCAGCCTCTCCAAGAGAGGCTCTCTCCCCCAGCCCACTCCATCGCACCCAGGCAACTGAGTTTGCTATAATCAGAGTTTTCCTGACTTTGGGGGGGGGGGGGCACCTAAATTCAGCTGCTGACGGGCACAAAGAAGCCAGCACCTGTTGGGGAGCCCTTTCAAAATCAGATCCATGAACCAGAGAGGGTTTAAGCCCCAAGGCTACATTGGATATGCAGGTGGCAACCTCGAGGTATCAGACTGTCCAGGCAATGAAAGATCAATCTAAAGGTCATCTAATCCAACCACCCCAGTGTGCAATGCTCAATTAAAAATTCCCACCACGTACAGGGCTGAATGCAGTCTGTTCTCAGTGACTTCCACCTACTGGTCCTAGGATCAACAGCAGAGACCAGGCAGGACAAGAGTCCTTAATGGGGGCCCCTCCACTCCAGGCTCTTTCCTCAGGTGATGGCCCTCTCCTGTAGACTTCTGCAGTGCCAAGCTAACATCCAGTGAACTTTTAGGGGTCTGAGAACTGGACCCCGGGTCCTCCCTCCCCTCGTCTGCTCTTGAGCTGCTGTCCCCACCCCACCACCAGCACCTGCTCTGGTTCGAATCCCGCAAGAGAGGCACAGAACCACAGCAGTGCATGGCTGGCACTGAGTAAGACAGCTCATTCCAAAACATGAAACAGAAAGCTTAGCACACAGAGAAAGTGCTCGGAACGTAGCAGCCACTCAATACACATTTACTGAACAAATGAGTGATCAACTGAAGCCAAGTCAAGCTTCTCTCTCCTAGTCCCCACCGCTCCCGTGGTCAATCAGGGCAACTTCCTTAAGAAACTTCCCGTTGCTGGAACCTGGAGACACTAAAGACGGCCACCAATTAATGGGTCCGTGCCAGAGGTTCAAACACAGATGCTGTGCTTGGCCATTCTAGTGTTTTTTAAAATTTCAAATTAGGCACCAGCTTTTCAAAGCTGAGAGTTCATAAGTAAATCTAGAGTTTTGGCTTCTCTTGAAAAGAAAAAAAATTTCAGATCTGGCAACGCTCGGCCCCTGGTGGGTGCTGAGTTGCCAAGGTTCCTTAGATGGGGAACGAACCTTCAGTTCTGCTCTTTCTCCTTAGACCAGACTCTACCTCTGCAGGGCCCTGTAGGGAGCATTCGAACTTGCAGCCTTGGCCTAGGCTTTCAATGGGGGAAGGTGCAGTTCTTACAAACACAAAATGGAACCCAACAGACCAGGCACAGGCCTTTGTAGGGCCCTGGTTTGCTTTGTAAACCTGGACAGATTACAAACCAATAGCTCTTTTCAAGTCATCAGATATCGAATCTGTCTTTATTTTTTGCATAAAACATTAAATAGCCAAGACATTCATGTAGAAGATATGCCATAACTACCTTTTCAGTGAAATCTTCGGTGTGTTTATTTGTCACGCTTTTTAAACAACATATGAAGATAGCACGTTAATGTTTAAATATTGGCTTTTTTTTTAGAATTTGCTGAGCAGAGGACAACACGTTTGACACGATCTACTGGGGCAATATATACCTGGGCCCTTTGTTTACTTAGTTGTGCTTTAAACTCAGGCTTCCTACAAAGCAAACCAGGGCCCTACAAAGGCCTATCCCTGGTCTGTTGGGACAGTCTGATTCACACCTGTCGTCCTGGTGTAATTGTGAATGGCATCCCTTTCACTCTCAGGGTCCCAGTTTAAGTGATAAATTGTATGGCCACCCTGAACTTCGGCCAACCGTAGACCCAGCAAGCCTGCTCACACCAAGGCTTCTGCACTCAAGTCCTCAGAAGGCCATTTGCTCTCCGCCTAATTTCTCAACCTGAAGATTCCAAACTTCCTGCACGCCACTCCACAAAGAGCACCTTTACATGGCCTGCACAGTTCAAATGGAACTTCATGGGGGGGGGGTCTCTCCAGGCCGTGGCAGTGTCCAGTCCCAAAGGGTCTACAGCCTAGAGTGTCCAGGAAAGGAGGGAGGGGCAGGATTATACAGAGTATTTGGGGGTAGGCAGAAGTAAAGAGAGAAAGAGAGGTAGAGAGAGAAGTAGAGAGAGAGAGAGTATGTGTAAAAAGAGGATCTCCTGAATTATCAGTCCTATCTATCCAGCATCATTCCTCTTGTTTGAGGTCCAAGGAGAGAACACAGGCCTCCCTGGATTTCAGTGGGGATAAAGGGAAACCCACAGATAAGATAGGACGGTGACTTTTATGGGAAGGCAAGTCATCACTCAGTACCTCCTGGGGAAGGACAAAGGGGTCTCCTCTAGAAGGCTCTGCCTCTTGGGTCAAACACATTCACTTATCATAGCAAGGGGCACAGCTTCCACCCATCCCTGCCCCTTGCCTGGTGACAAATTTGTCAAAATTTAACTGATTAAAGATGGGTTGTGGGCACTCTGGAGGGCGGCTGGGTGGTTCCTCAGGAAGCTAAGTATAGAACTGCCGTATGATCCAACAATCCCATTACTAGGTCTATATTCAGAGCACCTGAAGGTACGAACACAAATAGACATTGAACACCAATGTCTATAGCAGCATTACAATTGCCAAGAGAAAGAAACAGCTCAAATATCCATCAACAGACGAGTGGCTAAGCAAGCTGTGGTCTATACATATGATGGACTATTACACAGCTGTAATGATAAAGTCACGAAGCATGTACTAACACGGATGGACCTTGAGGACATTATGCTGAGTGAAATCAGCCTGTAACAAAAGGACAAATACTGTATGGTCTCACTAATATGAACACTAATGAGTAAACTCTGAGAGTCAAAGTTAAGAACACAGCCTATAAGGAGATAGAAACAGGGTAGAGATTGGGCATTTGGTGCTGAAGGAATATAGAATATGCAACAGGACTGATTGTCACGATTCAGAAATGGATAGCACAATACTATCTGATGGTAGCACAATAATACAAGTACACTGAACGAAGTTGAGGGTGACTATGGTTGAGGGAGGTGGGCTGAGGGCGTGGATGACACCAGAAGGAAAGACAGAAGATTAAGGACTGAGACGATATAACTTAGGAATGCCTAGAGTGCACAGTGACGGTGATTAAATGTACAAATATAAGAATGCTCTTGCATGAGGGAGAACAGATGAATGTCAACATTGCTAGGTGTTGAAAATGGGATGCTATACAGGAAAAAATACAATCAACACAAACTAGGGTCTACATTTAACAGTAGCATTGTAATATGCTTCTACTGAATGTAACAAAGGAAATATGCCACAACTAAGTATCAGTAAGCAGGGGATATGGGGTGGGGCACCGAGTTGAGGAAGAAAAGGAAATGTCCTCATATAAAGTGTGGTGGTAAAGGTATGGCTATGGGGTTATACGGAAACCAATGATTTTTTTAATTAGGTTGGACTGTATGATGCGTGAATGAAACTGTATAAAACTGAACAGAGAGCCCCTTCCAACTTGAAAAAGCTAGAATGGGCATAGCCCAAATACCCCTAAAGAGTGGGAGAAAGATCAAAGGTGACAGTGGAGTTATACAGAGAAGGTAGGGTTTAACATACGAATATGATTTCTGAATCATTATATTGATATTTCTTTTAGTCTCCAGTACCTTAGAGCAGCTAGAAGCAAAAACCTAAAATTGTGGAATTGTGACCCATACCAAACTCTGAAATCTGTTCTACAACTAATTATTGAGATGTACTTTGAAATTTATTGCTTCTTTGTATAAGTTTTTTTACAAAAAAGTAAAAAGAAAAAACAAGAGAGAAAGAAGGAAGACTATAACAGAGAAGATAGGATTTAACAACTGACTATGACTGCTGAGTCATTATATTGATATTTCTTTTGGTCTCCAGTGTCTTGGTATAGGTAGAAGAAAAAATGAAAAATCGTGAAACTGTAAGCCATACCAAATTTTAAAATCTGTTCTATAACTACTTGTTAAAATGTGCTTAGAAATTTATTGTTTTATATATATGTTATATTTCATAATAAAAGAAAGTTAAAAAATGAAGAGATACAAGTGCTAGAGAAAATATGGAGAGAGAGATGCACCTATTCACTGTGGGCAGGGAAGCTGAGAGGTGCAGCCCGTTGGAGGGCAGGGTGGGGGTTCCACAGGAGGCTAGGGGTGGGGTTGCCATATGATCCCGCAACCCTGTTGCTCAGTACATACATGAAGGAGCTGAGTCTGGGGACAGGAATGGACATCTGCACACTGGTGTTTCTGGTGGCAGTATGCCTGATCCATAATGAATGGAAGTGGCCTAAGTTAAGGGTTCAACTACGGAGGAACGGAAGAGGGAACTATGATGTATATAATGGACTCTGCTGAGCTGCAACAAGAAGGAATGAAGTTGTGAAACTTGCAACTAGATGAACGAATCTTAAGGACTGTATGTTGAATGAAATGTCAGGAACAAAAAGACAAATATTACCATGCCTCACTCATATGGACTAACTATAATATACAAACTCAGAGAACTAAAGTCGAGAGCAGGGTTATCAGGTTAAGGCCTATCAGAAAAGGGTCCTAGGTTATATGCTCTTACAGCAGTCACCCCTATTGCAGAATTGTAACTGTTATTTCTGAATTCCAAGATGCTGAGCTATTTGTGTATAACCTGACGGTTCCTTTAACTTCGGGTATTTGTGTGATAACCCGAGACTCAGAGTTAGAGCACTGAAGCTATGAAAGTCAGCAGTACCCCATTCAGCAACTATTTAAAAAGCTGAAAAAGTGATCAGACTTCAACTACAGAAATGAATGATGCTAATCTGTATAGGACTAAGGTAAATCAAAATACAGGGTAAGGGATGATACTGTCTATACTTTAAAACTTCAACTTCTGTGTGAGACCAAAGGAACAGCGGTTTATTTGGTGCAAAGTTTATTTTTTTGCTAATACATTATCTAATTTAATTTGTATGGTCAGTTCAGCTGAACACCAGAATTGTAGGGAATCTTGAATAGACGGTGAGATCTTGTTGGTTTGTACAGGGTTAGTATGACACCCCAGAACGTCCCAGAGTAATTTGGGCAGAGAATAAAAATGCATTTTCAAAGTTCCCATGAGGGACTGGGAAGAAAGGAACTTATTAAACTTCCCCATCTGGGGAATTCCTGATATTCTCACAAGTATTGGGGACAACCAATTTAATAGGCCAAGCCCTTGACTGTGGGGTTAACCCCTATGAAAATTACTCCGCAAAGGAGAAGCTAAGCCTATTATAATTATGCCTAAGAGCCCCCTTAGAGAACCTCTTTTGTTGCTCAGACATGGCCTCTCTCTCTATGCCAACTCAGCAGGTGAACTCACTGCCCTCCCACCTTCCCCACCCCACCCCACCCCGACTCCCAGGGGTGTAAATCTCCCTAAGAATGTGGGATATGACTCCTGGGGACAACTCCTGGCATCATGGGATTGAGAAAGCCCTTTCAACCAAAAGGGGACAGAGAGAAGTGAGACATTATTTTGTCTCACTAAACTTTATTTAGTTTCAGGGGCTGAGAGATTTCAAATAGAGTCAAGAGGTTATCCTACAGATAATTTTTATGCATTACATAGACATCCTTTGTTAGTTTTTAGTGCATTAGAATAGCTAGGGGCGGGCCACGGTGGCTCAGCAGGTAAGAATGCTTACCTGCCATGCCCAAGGACCCGGGTTCGATTTCCGATGCCTGCCCATGTTAAAAAAAAAAAGTAGAATAGCTAGAAGGACATACCTGAAACTTGAACTGTATTCCAGTAGCCTTGATTCTTGAAAACGACTGTATAACTACATAGCTTTTACAGTATGACCATGTGATCATGAAAATCTTGTGGCTAACACTCCCTTTATCCAGGGTATGGACAGATGAGTTAAAAAATTAAGGACAAAAATAGATAATAGGTTAAGATAAAAAGTAAAAAGTAATTGGGTAGATTACAATACTATGGGTCAATGAGAAAGAAGGGGAAGGGATATGGGATGTATGGGTTTTTCCCCTTTATTTTTATTTCTTCTTCTGAAAAAGAATGATGAAAATGTTCTAAAAATGGTCATGATGATGAGTACACAACTATGGGATGATATTGTGGGCCACTGATTGTATTACTTTGGATGGACTGTATAATCCATAAAGACATCCCAATAAAAATATAAAATAAAAAAAAAAGCATGGGTTGTGGGGGAAACAAAATCTAGTTACCCAACATTTTTAATCAGTTAACATTCCCCTGGCCTTTTAACATGGCCGGGTACCATCTAGCTTTAGAGGGGTGTGTGGTGATACAGCCCGAGAAGGGAAGCAGGTGACACAAGCTGCTTTTCATACCAAACGTATAACACCAACCAGCTCCAGAACACACAGGGCATGCTGCAGTCTTCAGTGTTTCCTAATAATACACCTTCATTCTGGCCTAGGCCAATAGAGAAGGTTTAAGAGTTAACTCTAAAATCAAATTACTCCCTTCTCAGTCTTTAAAGGGTTAAAGACCAGAGAAGGAATGATTCTTACTGAGGGAAGAGGACAGCAGAAGGACCCCTCCCCCTAATAAAGACTCTGGCAAAAACAGAGTATGGGAGTGGAGAAAGGCAAGACAGGAAATCAACTATTGCCGTCTTGACATTTTATAAGAGAACCTGACGTAACTGGTTATCACCAGGCATCTGAGGTTTATTTTTTTCCCCTAATGCGAGCAAAAGAAGAAAGTCTGATTCTTAAAATCATCAAGGCCCATGCAAACTTAAATCCCTAGCCCTCTTTTTATTTTATTTTATTATTACTTTTTTAAACCAAAGCAAGACTATCATACAAGAATTGCCTCAGCCGGAATTTGTTTTTAAGTTTCCTTTGGTAGCTGCCTCAGATACGCCAAGCCCGTTTTATTGGGCAACGGAGAGCTAATATAAGGCACAATCTGTGTCTAAATGTGTTTCCAACGCTTCAATCTCTCAAAGGTAATTTTGTAAATAGGCGCAGAGAAGGGCTTTTTGCTTTGAAGTGGGTTGGGAATCAGCTACAGTTGCTTAAACACTGATCAAATTCCACAAAAAGGAGAAAGAGAAAACACATTAAAAGAAATTATATTTTTCTGTCTTCCCTTATTGAGTCAACAGCTTTAGGTTTGCAGGGCTAAAGGCATCGGGTTTTAACATCTTTTGGGGAGGGGTGTCATTGACAGTTATTTATAAATTCTCAGCTGGACTGTGGCCAAGGGCTGCTTTTATTGATCTAGACAAACACAAATCACGATGCCTGGCATGGCTTGTATATACAAATAGCTATCTGAAAGCAGTTGTAAGCCTAATTGAAGGAGACTGGAAAAAATCAAAGGAAGAAAGAACAGAGGGACCAAAAAAAAAAAAGCCCAGACCCACAGAGTAGCCTTCCAGCCGCCCACGAGGCTGGGCAGCGGCTTTTCCTTTAAGGGGGCTGGATGTTTACTTACACAGATGAGTTCAGTTCCCCGAGGTGCAATTGTCCCAGGGAACCACTCGGGGCAGTGATGATTGGAAGGGGATGAATAGCTCCCCTTGCCAGCCGCCTCTCGCCATGTATCGTATCGTGGACCCTTGCATGCTGATCTGCAGAAGCAGCAGCCTCAGCCCTGATGTCCTGCGAGGGGCAGGATGCTGGGGACTCGGACCCGAGCAAAGGGCCATGAGTAACACTTAGGCTTCACCCACATGGTGGGGGGGTACTACAGGGACAGTGGCTTCCTGACCTCCCAAGGTCCTCACCTGCCCGAAAGAATGCTGAGGCCAGATGTTAATGGCCCTCTGGCCCGATGGGGAAACTGGCTAAAGAAAACCTATCAACAGTGGGGCCCCTAAGTCCTGTGTCCTGGCCGCCCCAGGTACCCACTGGAGTGGCCCCTCCTGATGTTTGCTCAGAGTTCAAGTGTTAAGTATGACTTTGGGAGGTCACAGGGCAGAAGGGAGGGAATCTGATAAGTTCCTAGGAGAGGCCTGATCCCTTATACCTCCCATTTTCTCTGCCGCCGGGAAGAAGCCCTGGCAACACAGGAAAGGAGAAACGCAATGGGATGGTTCAGGCAGCAGGACATTTTGATATGCAATTCTGACCCAATTACTGGGGGAAAAACTGAGATTTGAGAGGGGAAAAAAAAAAAAAAATCAACCCCAAACAACTGGTAACAGCTGAAATAACACCACATAAACTTTTTGTTGAAGATTAAAAGCGAACTGAAGAATCACATCTTTTGGCAATACTAAAAAAACTGTAAGAGTAGTCCAGGAAAAAAAAAAATAACTTCATAGAAAATATCAACAAAATAAAACGGCTAAAACTTCATAGAGTAAAAGTCTCAACTAAAAAGCTCAGATAGGGAATTTTTTTTTACCCAGGAAAGTTGGACTTGGTAGAAATAATGGCACAAAAGAAAATTCCAAACTAGCAGAGGTAAAAATCAGTATCAAAAGCAAGCAGCAAATAAAAGGGCGCCTGACCCACTGTCGCCAAGCCTAGATCAGGACGAGGCACCTGCAGAGGCCCCAGCTGCTGACCACACATGGTGGGCAAAGACCTTCAGAGGCCAGGAGACTAGCCCTCTGCACCCAGCCCGGACCACCGGCCGGTGCTACCTCTTCCACCTTGGGGGCCGAGCCACACAGGCTGAGGGGCTGCCTCCTAGGAGACCCTAAGCGACCATGGTGTCCCCTCCCCCCCATCCCAGGACCCAATAACCCCTAGTCCTCTACCTTGGGGCAGAAGGTGGGGGGTGATTTTAGTCATTACTTCTCTTTACGTTCAAAATTGCCTGCAGTAAGCATATATTACAATTGTGATCAAGGAGAAACAGAATGGAAGAAAAAGCCAGAGCCCTTGTACTAAGGAGTGACCCTAGGATATACTGACTCACGAAAGGTCCAGATGACACTGGAAACTCAAGAGGGCACAATCTCGAATTTACTTCAGCTCAGGGGACGTTTTACGTTAAAGACAATACACGTATAAGTTTGGAATTTCAACTTGGGGGTCGGGAGATCCATTCTGCTATCTGAAGTCACTCTGCTGGCCTTGGACATCCAGGCTGTTTCTCTGCAAGGCTGATCATTTGTTTTGGTGGTTTAAACACATTCCAATGGTGTTATCTGGCTTTACAAACAATACATTACAAAAAACCTGGCTGGGAAGGACACAGTAATTTCAACAGAGTAAATACTTGTGGGACGGGGATGGAGAACAAAGAGGCCTTCAGCAGAAACTTTTTTTAAGTAAGGAAATAAAACATTACAAATATCTGAAGCAAATATGGAGAAATATTAACATTTGTTAACCCTGGGTGGAAGGTATGTGGCTGTCATAATTTACCTATAACTTGTAGGTTTTACTTTTTTTTTTCCCTTTTTTTTTTTTACGACACAGTTGAAAACACACATGTGCAACCCCAATAACAATGGGCCAAGGCAGGGAAGTGCTTCTGATGCCTTGGAGCAAGTGTCTGAACCAGCATCAAGCCAGCTAAGAAAGTCAAAGTACTTTGGTATGCAAAGACTTGGGAAATTCTTGGCCCAAGAGTATATGCGCCAACACCTTAGCTTGTCTCTGTCTTCTAAAATTGTTATAACAGAGAAAAAGGAGTTAATTTTAAAACAGGTCAGCAGAAGGGAAAATGAAAATTTCCATTTAGAGAGAGGCCTATGTGGTCCCAGGGAAGCTGGCGGGTATCAGCTCATGCAACACTAACAACAAGGGTATAATTGGCATGAGGGTGTCACGACCCCTTCCTCTCCCAGATGAGGAAACTGAGCCTCCAAGGGGCAAAGCCACCAGGCCCAAGGTTACACAATCAGCCAGGGCCAGAGGGGCTGGGAAAGCCCACCAGTCGGAGTCTGGGTGGGGCTGAGGCCGTGGGCTCTGCCGGAACGGCTGCATTCTGGCTTAAAGCAGGGCCCAGGGGTGAGGGGGACTCACTGGGGCCAATCCTTCTTACTCTCAGTGGGGTCACCTCTGCTCTCTACAAACCCACCTTTTAGGCCCCACAGTGCCAGAGCCCCAGATGGCCACTGCCTGGGACAGACAAGGAGCATTCCCAAAACACAGCCCTTCCATGCCATCTCCTCTCCTGCCACTCCACAACCAGGCCAGTCCACCCGCAGCACCTCCCCCACTTCCACAGCTCACCCGGCCCTACAGCCCCACTGCTCTCCTAGAACAACTGCCTGCCCGGGACACACAAGTCCCCCTGGCAGGACACCAGGAGGTCCTGAAGGGCAGCCCGCCTCCGTTCCAATCCCACCCGTGCCCCTCACTGGCTCTCCAAGCTTCACCTCTTCAAACCCCAGTTTCCCTGTCTATAGAATAAAGATGACTGCTCCGCCTCACATGGTTACACCGAGTACTAATGAGATGAGACACATAAAGCTCTTAGAGATGGCCTGGCACGGAGCTGCTCGCAAATATTCATCACCAGTATAATGGTTCTTCACAACTCCATGTTCTACAGGGATTTTTTATCCCCCCAGTAACTAGACCTAAGATTCTTTGAGAGCAGGAATTGTGCCTTTACTAATTTCTCAACCCTCACAGCATCTGGTGTCAGATGTGGAAGAAAGCAAGCCCGAGGGTCAGGGTGGGTCTCCAGCATTACCAAGGAAAGAACAGGACAGAACTTGAAGGCAGGGCTCCTCAGAGTCCCCGAAGACTTCTGTCAGTAAGGGAAAGGTCTGACCTCCCGGCGATGGCTTTTCTTAGCCATGCTCTGCCAACCTGGGGTCCATGTCTATCACCCAGGTACACACAGACACACCCCGGGGAAATGACATCACAGGTCTGCACCTCGCATGGGCCAGGGAAACAGCATTTCAAAAGGTCTTTCTCTGCCTGTCTCTGAGGACACAATGGCATCTTAAAGCCCCAGCTCATCTGAGCTTAGGGAATCACCGAGCAAGCTCACACTGCAAACTCTGGGACAGTGACACACACACATTGCTAATTAACCACAGGCCAACTTGACTCCACTCACAGAACAGCAGCCTCAGTTGCGGATGAAGGGGGAGGGGACGCTTGGCTTGGGGGGCTGACCTTTAGAAACAACCAGGCTACTCAAAGGAAGGGAGAAATCTCTGCTTTCTCCCTTTAACCAGCATGACATGCAGCACACACCAGCACCTCTGAACCCCTGGTGCACAGACAAGGGTGACTTCTAAGCAAATCGTTCCACTTCCTCTACTCAAACAAGCTGTACTACCTTAAATATGAGCATCTGGAATCCTCTGAGCACATTTCCAGTGCTAACCATGACAGGCACAGCAGATGAGCACCTGGAACGCAGGTGGTGGAGTAAGAAGCCTGGGCTTGCATCCCAGTTCTGACCCTGCTGGCTGTGTGACCTTGGGCAAGTTGCTTACCCTCCCTGAATCTCTCGATTGCCTCATTCATAAAACAAGGGGGCTGGAACAGATCATTCCCAAGATTGCTGCCAATTTTTAAATTGCTGGAAAAATGCTCTTTTGTGGGGGAATATCTGCATCAGTTTTATTGTCCCAAAGTCACAGACTTGAATGAAAACCAAAGCAACTCCTGGGTGCCCCCTTCTTATCTGCTACTGCTAGAGTTTTGTGTGCTGGTCCCTAAAACGTTCTCCCAACTCTTTTCTAATTTGTAGTTAATTACAAGGAACTGCACTTACATTCATTTTTGGGTTCACAAATGGAAAATACTAATGACTTTGTAAATTAATTTCAGATTTGGCTCCATAATTTCTGGCAATAAGATCATACTTTGTTTTCCTTCTGATTGTTTTTATAGAGATAAATGGAAATACAGCCCATCCCCCTAAAATGCATTAAAAATTCCAATTAAGTTTTTCAGAAAAAATGGCAATATAATATTGGCATCTGGGACAAACTTATGTTACAGCGTGAAGGATTACGGCTATAAGGATGAAAGTGTGCAAACGGGCAGAATGGGACACGGTTTTCCTCTGGCAAGGGAAGAGATGAGAGGTCCAAACGGGCTTTTTCCATTTCCCCCACCAGCTCAACAAATGTCATCAAGTTCATCCTTACATAGTCAGACTACCATAGTGGCTGCCTGCAGAAGAGGCACAGACCCTGTGCCGGGGAGTCATGGCTGGGCTGCTGCATCTGTCCTGGGTATAACACTGGATGAGCGATCAATAAGCTGGACAAGTGCTTACAGGGGAGTGACCAGGAAGGTGAGGGGATGCAAAACATGGGTCAAAGAAGGAACAGATAGAAAAGTGTCGATGCTTCACAAGGAAGATGCACAGGGCAAAACGTCCCAATGGACATGAGACTTAGTGGTAAACCCGGACCTCTGCCCAGTGCTTTTTGCCCCATTATCCCAGAGCCTTGGAATTACCACCTCTCGGATCAGAGGGTTGGCACTGCAAGTTCTATCTACCCCTAGGCAAGAAGCACAAGCTGTCCATCCTGACCTCACTTAGGGGAAAGGCACGCAGATTCCCGTTGGGACCTAGCACCACATGTTGGGAATGTTCCTTGATTTTCCATCTAAGAAAATGGCAAAACAGTGAGTTGTTCCTTTCAAAGAGACAATGGGAAGAGGGGCCAGGGTTGCTCATTCCCAAGTGTTTATTTCTCAACATCCACTTCCCATACAGTACTGGAAGCATAGGGCAAGGTTCACAGCATTGGAGCTTGCTGTTCAGATAGGGAGCTAAGACCCAAGACTCAAGCACCTACAACGCAAAGTCTATCCGGTCAATCTCTCTAGGACATGGCTTTTCCCTCTCTAAAGGGAATGGTCTAATATTCTCTAGAGTCCCTTCTTGACATGAGATCTCAGGTCTCTGAAGGGTAGGGGCTCTTGGGTGGTCATCAGCTTGGACTGGGTTCTCCGAGTCTGCGTCTGCTAAGGCAGTCAGTTCCATAGAAGATGGCCACTCAAGGGTCATCCCCACCTAGGGTGGATGAGCTTGCCTTGTACTGATAGGGGAAGAGGGATAAATCAAAGGAACAAAGAGAAGGCCTAAGGGGCTCCCTCTCCCTTTCTCCTGTTAATGCAGTGCTCTACTAGCCCAGCAGTGTCCTAAAGAAGCATCATTTCTTAGGCAGTCTGATTTCTATAGTAGAGGGTAGAGAAATCTACCCCTGTTCCCATATTGCAGCAGAAACAATGAAGAACAGATGAGAGACTAGATCTGTCCAGGCCCTCATAAAGAAGTTCTGGCAAGGCTGGGCCTATTCCAGGACCAGTGCCCCACCCAGGCCCGAGAAAGGCAGCAAGATGTCATGGCTAAGTCGAGGCTCTGGAAGATACAGGCTGGGCCCAATGCCTGGGCTCTACCTGAGTTGTGCATTCAGAAAGCAACATGCCAGGACTTGAAGGAATCCCTGAAGGAGACTGTGACCAGCAACCGTCCACCCCACCCCCTCGCCTCTGCCCCGGCACCTGGCATGCAATAAACATCAGCTCCTATTCAACATCCGGCAGCACTGTGATTGCCATTAAAAATAAAGCTAAACAAACACAATGCCTGGCAAATAGAAGGCAATGACTATCTGCTGGCTGGATGGCTGGACAAATTGACAGATGAACGAATGAGTCAAAACCCTTAGTTCTGAGGCCTGATTTCTGCCAGCAAGTAGCCATTTGACCTCCCACAGGGGATCTCAACTGAGTCTCAGCTTCCAGCACTCTAAAATGGGGAGAATGCCGAGTTTTCAAAGAGTGGGGGTGAGGTCTAATGTACCAGTGAGTGGGAAACGGCAAGCATCCTCAGAAGTAAAGGCAATGTCACGAAGGACACTATTTTTAAAAGCAATAATTCTCTCCCAGAGCTCGTATTCAATAAATATTTGTTGGCTGAGCGAGTAACTGCATAAATTCATGTATACATTCAAGAACTTGCTCAATCCCAGCCTCCCTGAATTCCTAGGGGTTCCCCAAGCAGAAAGTTTCAGCTGCGTGGAGGCTCGTGAGATGCCCCAAGTTTCCGGGCAGCAGGGGGGAGCAGGGCCCAGCTCTCTGGCCTGTATAATTGTTGCCTGACGCCCTCTCCCCCACGCACTCCCAACTAGCTATCATCAGCCTCTCTGCCCCAATGGTGTAACTCATTTGCCATTCCGACAGAAACTGTGATTAGATGGAAGGCTGTTTTTACACACACACACACACACACACACACACACACACACACACCACCTCAACCAAAGCAGGCGCAGACCTCTGAGCAGGTGTACCCAAAGCCCTTGTTGAACAGGCTCAAGGGCTCACAGTGCCCCTGCAGTCCCCTGGAACTTTCCTCAAGTACTCGGCCAATGCTGCTGGGAAGGAATTCCCTCCCCTGTGCATAGGGTCAAGAGGACAGGGGCAATGGAAGCCTGGCTCTGCGGTCAGCAGGCCCTGCTCCACATTCCAACTCCATCTCTGCCTGCAAGGTCTTGGGTAAATTGTTTGGTCTCTCAGAATCCCGAGTTCCTCATAGGTAAAATGTACATGACCTCGATAACTCCATAAGGCTGCTCTGAGAATTAAACGGATTAACAAAGGAAGTGTCTAGTACAGCCCCTGGGGCTCAGCAGGCACCGGCAATGCCACCTCCCCTTACTGCTCAGTGAAAAGCAGCCTCAAGCTCTTGACCAAGCTCTACTGGCTGTGCAACCCAAGCAAATTACAGCCTCGGCGAGCACTTAGCCCCCTCCAAAATGCAGATGACATCAGCTGATCTAAAAAGGAAATCCTAGAGCTAAACTATCCAATCGATAGCTACCAGCCACATGTGGCTACTGAGCACTTGAAAGGTGGCCAGTCCAACTGGAGCTGGGCTGCAAGTGTCAAGTACACATTGATTTCAAACAATGAGTATGATAAGGAGAATGTAAACACCTCAATAATTTTTTATATTGATCACATGCTGAAATAATATTTTTGGATGTATTAAAATATAAACTTTCAAAGGATACATTTTATCTTTTTTTTTAACACAGAGAATTTTAAACTATAAACATAGCTCACATTTATTTCTATCAGTCGGCACTGCTCTAGAACACTAAACAAATGCCAATTATTGCTGTGGCCATAATTCCCATCCCAGCTGCCTGCAATTCCCTTCCTGACTCCTGCTAGCTCCTATTTTATTCTTCCCATAGCACATAACGGAAAGCACACGGCAAACTATTCTTAGGAATCCTATCAATAAAATCTTAAGAGTTTAGAAGTTTACCAGCATTCACTGTATGCCAGGAACTGTGCCGGTGTGCCATCATTAAATCCCTGCAAGAACCTGGGAGGCAACTTTAATTACTCACATTTAACAGATAAGGAAATGGGGGCTCAGAAAGAGTGAACCACTTGCCCAAGGTATTCGATGGTCAGTAGCAATGGCTGGGGTTCAAACCCAGGACCCCATGACTCCAAGTCCCGGCTCTTCTCCACTGCGCATGAGAAAAAGTGTGCAGCTCCCACTCCTTGTCTGCATGGAGCCCTCTAAATTGTAAACATCCTAGAAGAACGCCAGCCCCAGAGAGCCTCTACTGCTCATTCCCACCCCCACCCCCATCAATACAGCCAAAGGATTTCCCAGCAAGTAAGAAATGCAAACCACAAAACAGAGCCCAGGCATAACCATATTCATGTCTGGCCAAGGCTTGGTTAGCTCAGAATTAGTCACATTTTAAAAGGGGTGAGTGATAGGGAAGGTGAATTTTATTTTGTTGCCTATGAACTTCATGGCCAGGCTGCAGGAGGGAATTAGGAAATAAAGAACTGGTGAGCAGCAGAGGGCCAGATAAAGGTATTTTTTCAGGAGGAACTCATTAAGAAGGCTGAGTATTTCCAAGTCACAGAAGCTCAGCTCTTGCCGATTCCATTAAAAACAGCCTCCCCGTCACCTTCCGCACCCCCCCTCCCCCAACACACACCCAAAGCTCTCCTGCAGGCTCTAGCCTTTCACTCTGGCCTTAGACATGCATTGGTCTGGAATCTCCCAGGAGAAGGCCCCGAGCCCAGCACAGCCCATGTTGGTCATAAATAGATGCTGTTGGATGGGTGAGGGGGTAGATGATGAACCAACTGTCCAACCAGCCAATACGGGGACAATTTTAAAGGTGCAGAAGATACAGCCCTGAGTCTTAAGGAACTCCCAAGACAGGGCACAAAAGGACATGAGACATGAAAAGACAATGCAAGAATGCTGCAAGCAGCTAAGTGCCAAATGAGTGTGATCTGTCAAGGAGAGGAAATAGACAGAGGACGAGCAAACAATCTTCCCTTTTATCCAACCCGTGTGAGTTTGTGGGTCTAAGCAGACCGGAGCACGGGGCAGAGAAAGGTCTGGGTGGGCCCAGCCACTTGGGAAGGCTCCAGCGAGGACACGTCTGAAGGGGGAGCAGTCGCAGCTGGAGGGACATTCCGATGGGCGGCTGTGTCCAGTTCGTCACTTAACCTCTCGACCTCTAGTTTTCCCTTTACTGAAAGGGGGAGGGGCGCCAGGCAGAGAGGGAGGACACAGAGGAAAACAAAACGCCCGCCCGCTTAGACGGCTCACATTTAACCTCAGACAGGGTAAATATTTACTCGTCCATTCATGCGCCTGGCTCGGGGAGTGCCCTCCATTGGGGTCACCTGGGTTTACGCTGGTGTCTGGTTTGGACTCGAGGCACAGAGTCCGGTCCTGCACCTTGTCTGTCTGTGAGCTAAATGGGTACCGTTTGATGGCAGTGGAAAAACTGACCGCCACGTTGACCCCGCCGCGCGTGCCCAGACACCGGGCGGTGCGGCGGCGCTTCCTGGCCTGCCCGCCCGCCGTGTGCTGGCCTGGCCGGCCGTGTGGGCGCGCTGCCCCGAGGGAGGCACCTGGCCTCCGCCGCACCGATGGGAAACTGAGCAAGACCACAGCAAGGCCACACCACTGACTCCAGGTAACGCAGGAGGGAAACTAGAACCAGGCCGGTCAGGCTTTGTGGTCTGAGCTCTCCCCTGTACACCACGGAGCTGGGGAAAGTGCTTGCTCATTCAACACGCGTTTACAGTGGGGACCAGGCACTGTCCGAGGCACCTGGGACAAAGCTGAGGCCAGCAGGAGGACAGTCCCTGCCCTTGGAGAGCTGCCACTCCATGAGCGAGACGGGCCTTAAATAGAGAAGGAAAACGTTAAGGTAATTTCATTTGGTGGCAAGTAACAAAACGGCACAAAGGTCTCGTGTCTGATGGGACGGGTTTTAGCAGGGCCAGGCACTGGGTCACTTTAACTTGAGCGTCCATAAGAATTACTGAACAGAATGTTTAAATTGCCCAGTCCCCAGACTGCAGCCCAGGAATCCCATCAGACATTACAGAGCGAGGCCAAGCAGCCTGCATCTTTAGTAGCAGGCCAGGCGGTAGGAGGCAGGCGGTCCAGAGCCGCGGGCAGCCAGGGGGTCCGGGCACAGTGCTGTGGGGTCTTGCCCCAGCACTCCCCAAGCAAGAGTGGACAAGAGCCACAGCTCGTGCCTCAACTTCCTCAGCTATAAGCTGAGCACAATGACTCACCTCACAGGATGGCTGTGAGACTCAAGGACGCTGTGGAAGTAAACTGTCAAGGGCTGGACCAAGCAATGTGAGTTATGTACTTTCTTAAACCAGGTTGTGGGAAGAGTGGACCTAGGAAAAAAAGAAGGAAAAAAGCAACTACAAGGGATCCAGGGGCTGTCAGTCCGACACACGTTTTTTTGGTGGCAAACCCGCCCTGCCCAATAAGATAGCTCTTACTCAAGCGTGGTTGTGTCACGCGGGGCGGTGTGTGGGTTTCCCTGCAGCCATCCCCTCCTGTGGGAACTGCGCTCGCAGGGGCACGCCTTCCCTGCCTGTGAGGTTCCTGGTTAAGCCGAGCGGCTGCAACGAACGACTCCCCGGCCAGCGGCTTTTGCCCACATATTGCTCTTATGGTCAGGGCATTTCATCCCAGCAGTGACCTAACCCCAGAGCTAGTTAAGTCAGCAGCAGCCTCCTCTGTTATCCTCTCCGGCAAGTATAAGCTCACATTTCAGGCCGTGTGCTCCCCCGGGCATGACTCAGAGGAGTCGGTTGTTGTTTAAAAAAAAAGGGCTTTTCATATTTCAAATCAAAAATAAATACCACACACTCTGGATGGAAGCCAGCACAGATGTCTCCGTTGTGCTATTGAAGGGAAAAGGCCCAGGGAGGCCTAAAAAGTGGTTAATTCATGTTTGTCCAGGAAGGGATGATGGCAGTATGGAGCAGCATGGTACCAGTGCTAGAGAAAAGTAGATGGATTCCAAGGTAGATGTTACAGAACTTGATGAAAGAATGAATGTGGGGGAGTTGGAGGGGCAATGAAGAAGAAAAGGGAAACAAATAAGTATGCCAACTGAAAACAGCCAGACACTCCCTTTATATAAAATTCTAGAAAATGCAAACAAATTTATAGTAATGTAAAGCAGGTCAGTCATTGCCTGGATGTGGGTGAGGGATGCTGGGGAGGGGCAGAGGGAACAATTACAAAGGATTACGAGGTAACTTTGGGGTGATGGGTATATTCAATATCTTGATTTTGGAGTTGGTTTCTCTGGTGGGAACTTAAATCGTATAAATAGATTTGGTTTATTTTTACATCAATTAGACCTCAATAAAGCTGTTAAAAGGAAAAAAAAAAAAAAAACAGAGTGAGCCTGAGGCTCACTGATACCCGAGGTGGCCAGTAGCAACGGGATGAGGGGTTCGTACATTCATGGGAACCCAGGAAGGGGAAAAGCAAATTCCTTGCACAGTAATGTAATCCCCAACCCCTGCTTCCAATGGAAGAAAATGGCAGTGTCCTCGGAGTTAAAGCTACAGACAACACCAGGGATCCAGGCAGAGGGTTGCAAGGTCATATCAAACAGGCCGAACGGCTCCTGGGCCAGCCACACCATACACAGTCTGTGCAGCTCTTTATCTCTCTCTAAAGAAAGAAGGTATCCGCTGGGCAGGAGGTGGTCAGCAACAGAAGCTGGAAGACAGAAAACTAGAGCAGCAGACAAAAGCCGTGTCCGTGCCAGGAGTGCCCAGCGGCAGGTGGGCCTGCCCACACGCAGGGGTGCACCCAGCCCTCGGGGCCCGCTGCCACGCAACACACTTGCTTGCTGGGGCTCCCTCCTCCCCTAATTCTGACCCACCCATTGACTTCCTGGGTGGAGTGCCCATGTGGATGGAATGCCCTGAATATGACCTCACAGTAGTTCTACTTCTCAATATACATGAATAAACTAGCAGCTTCGTTTGTGCTTGAGCCGCCTGCTAGTTTGTGGCAGTCGGCCATCCTGACCCTAAGGCTGACAAAACAAAGTTTCTATGTCTCCAAGGCCAGGCCCAGGTCCTAGGTCAATTTACCAAGTCAGAGCCACCTACTGAGGCCTCCTGGGCACAAGCCTTTCCCTGGCTGTCCCTGGGTCAAATCTTTCCTTCCAAAATTCCTCCAAATGCCCACTTGTTTGGGCACAGTGCTGCAAGGCCTTTCGAGGTGCCCTCAAGGTCACCCCTGGGTACAACTTAGAAACCTGAAATTAAACCCTGAAATTTTACCTTCAGCCCTGTTTAATTTCTAGTCCAAAAAAAGAAAAGATAAAAAAGGATTGGCCACAGTGGCTCTAGCAGGCAGAGTTCTCACTTGCCACGCCAGAGACTAGGGTTCGATTCCCCTTTATGCAAAAAAAATAATAATAATTTCTATTCCAACCTGGCAAAAGCTGAGGTCTTGATCAACCATGATTTAAGGGAAGGAAGGAGGCAATTCTGACTTACGAATATTCTAGTTAACTAAAGGATAACCAGAAACCTCCTCTCCCATCCTCCAACAATTCCTGTTGAAAATATTTCCAGGAAGAATCTATTCACGTTTCTGCCTCAACAAGTTCGCTTTTTTTATTTTTATTCGAAGTATAATAGATTCTTTTTCTCAAGACTGAGGATCCTTCCAGCCCCCGAGGCCAGGATTATGAGGTGAGTCCTCCTGACGAGATGAGGAGACTGTGGGAGCTGCAGAGGTGAAAGGCACGCGGCCCTCAGACACCCCAGAACAGTCGCCAGCAATGCCTTGTGGCAAAGGAACAAAAGTCTTAAAATAAAATTGATCGCAGTTTATTTTCCCGTGATTTGTTTCAGTCTTATACTACGGGGTATCTAAAGAGTTAAAAAACAGGATACATGACTTTCTGTTACTAGATTTTCTGGATAGTCTGGAATATATTTATTATACATTTTCAGGTTAGCAGTTGAATCTCTTGATCTAAATCTAGAGACCCATCACCCGAAAAGGAGTCCAAGGGTTGCAGGAAAATGCTGAGCCTATTGTTTAGAAATGTATAAGTAAAAGACTGTCCCTAAGTAGGTTTTTCCTATGTTTCACAACTTTGGACATCAGATATATCTAAGCGCCTACTATGTGCTACAAAATTAGAGAACCGGAAGGGGTGAAGGTTCCATCATAATATTGATAGCTACCATTTAATGAGCATTAACACCATGCCAGGAGTTGTGTTAAATCTCTTCCATGTTACATTTAATCTTGAAAACAAACCAGTTAACATTTCTGTCTCCAAGTCCAACTCTGCAAGAAAAATAACTACCCTCCCCGCTACATGGGACATGATGCCTAGGGGAGAGCCTGGCCCTTGTACCATGGGATACAATGTCTTCCTGATCAAAAGTGTGGGGGGGAGGGAATGTAACAAAATATGGTATCAATGGATAGGAGAGTTCAAATAGAGTGAGAGGGCTCAGCAGTGATCTTGGCTAGGAAATTAGTATGTATTTTCTGCGGCCCCTTTTAGTTCTAGCAAAAAGCCAAAAAAAGCAAAAAACCCAGGAGGTCACCAACGCTCATAAATCATCAGATAGCAATAAGCAGAGGAGATACTGCAAGGAGGCAGCCCTCCTGGGCTCTCTCCCAGACTCCAGCGAGGAAACCAACAGAAACCTGCCACCCACAGCTGATGGGCCCCAGGGGAGGGGCAGAGGAGCTGGCCTCACCGCACCCCAGCATAACTGCACAGTCTCTGAAACCCACAGCTCAATGTTTCTTGTGTAAGAAGTTAAAAAGGGCATAAGCTTCAGTTTCCTCATTTGTAAAATGCAATTTTCATTTGCTCATTCAACAAAAGACTGGTATGCAAATCCACTAAAGTGTCACTCATGATCATGCTTTATTGTTTTTTTTTAAAGTAGGTGTAGAATCTTTGAAGTGTAACTTAATTTCTTATGGGGTATTTCAATATACATTTTACCCATTAAGTTTATTTGGGGGGAAAAAAAAGTAGGTGTAGAGGCTTTAGAATGAGGCACACTGTATTAAAAATTCTAGCTCTGCCATTTATAGGCTGTAAGTGGTCAAGTCAACACAAGCTCTGTTGGACTCAGTTTCTTCATCTATAAAATGGGGACGTAAATCCACACTCTGAACCTGTGCTGCCTGACGTGACTTTCTGTGATGATGAAAACATCCTACTCTGTGCTGCCCAATGTGATGCCACTAACCACACAGGGCTGGTTACTGAGAACTTGAAATGTGGCTGGTATGACTAAGAACTGGATTTTGAACTTTATTTCATTTTTAATTACCTGAAATTTAAATAGTCACACATGGTAATGGCTACTGTATTACACAACGCAACTTTAGATTGCTGTGATAAGAATGAAATAAACCAACATTTGTAAATTGCCTTGTGCAGTGCCTAGGATGCAGTTAAGTTCTGGAGGAAAAAAAAAATGCATGCATGTGCCATGTTCCTATCAGCTGAGATATAAAAATCAAAACCAAGTATTGAGAAATGGAGGCATTTAGAAGCCTGCAGAGAGACAGAGACAAGACTATTTTGGAAGGACCTAATGCAATTAGGTATACCGTTGAAATTGTTCCCTTAAGTATGTAAACTGAATGGCTGAAAGGTTGCTGTCTTTTCTCTTCCCAAACGTTCTGGCACTAGATAAAAAAAGTGTCATTTGAGGCCAACAAAGGTTTTTATAACCTTAAATGCCCAGTGGAGACTGCACAGCCCATGAGCAAACCCTCGCTTCCTAACAAAACCTTCCTCCCAGAGCAGCAGCCGCCCCCGGCCCATCTGCAGCACTCCCCGGGGACCCAGCCCCACAGAGGCAGCAGGACACACCCTGCGGGGGCACCTTCAGCTGTGGGGCAAGAGCAGCCCCCACCCCACCCCCCGTGCCCTTGGGATTCTCCAGGCAGGCGGGCTGGCAGAGGCCCGGGTCAGGCGCACCCACCAGCACCCGCCTGCGGCCGAGCTCGACAGGAAACGGGGAGAAGTCAATGCTGGGGCCGCGTGGAAATCCCCGCTGGGCTCCAAGCCGGGGTGTGACTCAGCAGGGCTGGCCAGAGAGCGGCCCTCACACCCCCTGGGCCAGGACACAGCGGGGCCGGCACAGGAAGCAGAGGCCGCCCATCTCTCTGCACAGACTAAGACAGGCAAACTCTTAAGGATGATGAATTGTGTGACAGATACAATCATGCCCTCCCTGAAAGCATGCAAGTTCCAACAGGTGGGGACCCAAGGTCCCTCTTACAACAGCAAAATGCATGTTCTTAGAGAAGGAAGGTCTGAGTTCAAGTCCTGAAACTGTCACCGAGTTCCAGAAATTCCTGTACCCTCCCCTTGACCTGTAAGATAAGGGGGTACCCAGGATGAGAGGCCCAGAATGCTTATAAGACATACTGTCCTTGTCCTGTCCCCCTGCCTCCAACTCCAAGTCAGGGCAGGTGCCACATTAAGCAGCGTGGGGCCATATATAAATAGTCCTAAAGCACCCTGTGTACTCCAGGGGGCTCATGGCTAAGTACCAAGCAGAAGGCAAGCTGCAGAGAAGAGGGGGAGGGGGAGGGTGGGGAGAACATCCTTGAAGCCCATTCCTAGTGAGATGCAAGAGGCTTACTAAATCCAATTCATGTAAGTCCACTTTAAAACCAACAAACTTGCGTCGACTTTTTTTCATTCGAGTTCTCTCCGGCAATTTTACTTTTGGATGGTAAGCGTCTTACAAAATATATCCGTTTGCCCTGTTCCCCCCTTTGAACAGATCTGAATTTTATGCATGTCTCTGGCAAGTCTGAAATGCAACTCAGCTGGGGTCCATCCATCTATCTAATAAACAATCCCAGTCGGTTGGCCTGGGACAGCTCTTGAGCCTCTCCCCACCCTACCCCCCACACCCAGTCACCCATATCCAGCTCCCTCTCTGACTCCCACACGTGCCTCTCTTCCCAGCACAAATGGGCTGTGGCAGGAGTGACCCACACCCTGTTTCCACCTCCTCACCTCCCATTCACCACGTCACCCATTGCAATGGGCTCCAGCTCCAGTGTCTTCTGCACCTGCCCTCACAAAGGTCACCAGTGGCCTACAAGCTACAAAACCCAAAATGCATGCTCTTCAGGCCGTAACATCCGTGATTCTCACTGACACCTAGCATTTGCTGCTTACTCCCTCTTACATCAGGGGTCTCATCGCCCTGGGCGTCAGTGTCACCATGCACCATCTTGCTTCTCCAATTTTCCTTTCCATCCCTTCAATGTGGCAGCTCCTCGTGGGCCAGCCTAAAAAACTCTCTTCTCCCCAACCCTGGCCTCATGTACAAGATGACTCAAACGCATAGCTCAGCTCAGACCTCTCCCCAGAATTCCAAATGCATCTCTCCAGCTGCCTGGTTTATGTGGCACATAACGGGAACACATCACTGTTTGCTGTCAGCCACCGGCACTTAATAAGACCTACTTCCGTGCCTGGCTGTGGGTTGGACACTACAGGAGACACAGGTCCCTGCACTCAGGGGGGAGACACGAGGATAAAATGCTATGGAATTTCAGAGAAAGGCGAACCTTCGTCTGGTGCTCCCAAGGGAAGCACCACCAGGAAAGCGGTATTTGAGTTGTATTTTCAAAGAAAGTTCAGAAAACCAGCACTTGTATCCCCCACAGGGGGTATTCGTGACTCAGCTCTCCACATCATGTTGGGAGAGCCCAAAGCCACACCTGCAAAACAATTGGTGTTTTGCATCCCGTGTTGGAGAAAACCCTTTGGAGAAAGGAATTTCCTATGTAAAACACTATTTTAGGTGCTTTTTGAGATAAAATTGATCATTTCCTTCCAAAATTCTAGTTCTGGTACAAAGGTGACACACCTCTCTGCTGAGTTTGCTGGCCCGAGGTCCACCCTCACTCAGTGATGGGGTATTATCTTTTGAGCAACTATCTAAGGTATCCGAACTCAAACAAAATGGGAACTGCCATTTACTGGCTGAAAATACATTTGGATCTGCTTTGCCCTAACCCCGAACGAAAGCTCTGAAGACAGGAGCTCTGTCATTTCCTCATATTTCCTTGGCCCCCCTCTCAGTCAGGCTGGTCAGCCCCTCATGAGGTTATCGAATGCCCCGAGTACATCCCCCACCGCAATTACCGCCTTCCCCCTGCTCCTCTGAGTCAGAGGGCACAGGCCGCTCGCTTTCTGACCCCAGCACCCAGCACGACGCCAGGCCTGTGGCCAGCTCCCAACAGAAGCATGCTGAATGAATGACTCAAGGCTCCCTAACTATAAATCAGCATCTATAAGTATGACTTGCTTTCTATGTTATCACTAAATCATCACCACTCGATCATTTTTCTGGACCTTTTTTAGTTAAAGATAGCTCTCTCCACAGAGTTTGGAGATCGAGTGCATCTCGCACGCATTTGGAGGGATTCCCAGCAGGAAGGGAAATATCCTCCCACAAGAGTCTCACGCTCAGCACCACCTGCTCAATCCCCAACCCCCACCCTGGGGTGGGGGGGGACCTGGTGATTTCCTCAGGCCGAAAGCAACCAGCCAGGCCTCAGAGCAGGGGCCACACCAGGTGGGGCTCAGAGTATCCGAACCCAGGCTGGCCCCAACACTTCTGCTGTGAGGTCTGTGGTTTCCTCCTATGCAAAATGAAGGAGCTGGAGCTCCGAGGCCGGTCAATTCTCTTCTACGTTCCCAGCCTGAACAAACAAACCATGCCAGCCAGTTCTCTGTTGGCATAAAACAGGGTCGCCACCCTGAGTAAGGGCAGGATGCTCGGGAAACACCTGGGTTTGCGGTTAGCGTCCCGCATCTAGGTCCTAATTAGTATTTCCGACCTGTGAGACCTCCACAAACTTTGTCTATTCATCCATCTCCAGGGATAATACATTCAGAATGGAGCATAACCATCCCCATTTATTCTGCTAGACAGGCCAGTCCCAGACCTCAAGAAGCCCACCCTCCAACAGAGGAGACAAGGAGATAAAATGACATTTGGACAAGTGCCTGAGTCTATGTGTATGTAAGTGCTGGGAAGGATGACAGCAGGTGGGCTAGTCCAGAAGGCTTTCTGGAGGGAGTGTGGGGATTTCCAAGTAGTTCACAATTTTTCTCTCCAGATACACATTACATTGACCCATTTTCTCACCTCCTGATGTGACATGCCCGTCTCCAGTCACTACTAGATCAGGAAGCAGAGAGCTGGCTGGGTAGTTCCCAAAGGCCGAGAACCATCTGGCCAAGCACACTGAGCACACAGACGTTTTCTACATGACGGACAGGTGTCCCCACTGCAAAGGGTCTTCCTGGCTTCCTGGGGCATGGTTACCACCTCCAGCCAAAACACGCCCCCTCTCTGCCCACCTAGATCTCACAGGCCCTGGGGAACTCGCTCTCAAGAGTGATCACAGGACTGCTAGGAGTCACAACAGTAACACTCAGCAGCTCCCTCTCCCACAGTGTTCCAGCGGGGCAACGGCTCAGCAAGTCACAGCCATTATCATAGCAAGGCCCACAGAAGCCCCAGAGATGGGTGCTTCTGCTCTCCCCCACCGCACCAGCCACACGATTATTCTGCAGGGACGATTTCCAAGCTCCTTCTGATGGCCAGGATGTGTTCCAGATTAGGTATGGCTCTGCATCCTATGGCCTCAACGTCTAATCCTTCTGGCCGTTTGGTGGCAGGCACTGCGGCCATAGAGGGGAGGACACGAAGGCTGCACCCCCAAGGGCCAACCTCTCTAGCTGGAAGCAGCCCACCAACTATCATCGCCTGATTTACCTGGGAGCTGCTTGCGGGCGCTGCCAGCTCCATGCCCCCAGCTCCTCGTGATGCACTTGGCACCTAACGATGCTCAAGAAAGGCTGAATGGAGTAGAGTTGAACAGGAGATGCTAGAGAGACATGTAAAGTCCTATGAGGTGGATTTCTCCTCTCTGTTAAATGTGTCCACTTATTCTCTCACCTCAGGACTTCTGCACCTGCTGTCTCCTCTGCCCAGGTGTTCCCTACCCACTTCTCCCGTGAACTCCCACTCACCCTTCTGAACTTCAACTCCAATGTCACCTCCTTGGGAAAGCCCTCCTTAAACAGAATCAGGTCTCTCTGGCTGCAGCTCCCAGGGTCCCTATACTTCTCATTCATAACTCCCATAGTCTGTAATACTACAGCTGGGATTAGTGGGTTCCCCAGACTGCAAGCGCCTCAAGGCAGGCACTGTATCCCTGTTCACCACTGGACTTAGAGCCTGGCATGCTGCTGGATGAATGAATGAGTTGAAGCCATTAAATCCTAGTTCAGCTTTACCATCATTCCATGAGAGAGGCCAAACAGACATTATCATCCCCACTCTACTGATGAGGAAGATGCAGCTCAGAAGGGACAGGTCTCTCACCTGGGGTCAGGGACATGGTCAAGACCATGACAGAAGGGCCAAGAGGGGGCCATGGCTTCTTCTTGTTGGACTTTTTGGCTTCTAGCACAGTACTAAGACCACAGCAAAAATTCCCCAGATGTTGACTGATTTGGATACCCAAGTAGATGGAAACAGCAACCAAATGACCTCAGAGGTAATGCCAAAATAACTTGTTTGGGGGCTTCTTTTTGGTTTAGCGTCACATTTCCATTATGGAGGGAAGCCATGCTCCATTTGCAATTTAATTCTTTTCTACGGCTGTGTTCCAAGAATACCGCTAAGGTGCTGGAGGACACAAAGAAAGCTGAGGATGTGGGTGAGGCTTCACTTCCGTGGGAGGACAGAAGACTTTCCTAATGTCTCATCATCTAGGAAATGCAGGCACTGGGGGCCCGCTTGAGTTCCAGGAATTCCAGGTTGTCTGGGCAACGTGATAAGCACGTGCTCGGAGGGCCGGGGCAGAGCCCAGGACCAGGAGACAGAGCCCTGCCCTGGCCCCAACCAACAGGGTGTCCTTGGGCAAGTCGGCGTCACTACGGGCACAAAGGGGATGACAGCACCTGCCATGCCTTCCTCTCAGGGCTGTGGCCAGCCTCCAATGAGAGAGCAGGTGTGAGACGAGTGATGGGACGCCTGGGGTCATCAGTGCGGCTCTCCTGCATACCCACAGCCCTGGCACGGCCCACGGTGGAGAAGGGGCGCCCTGAGGGGCTGTTTGTGGACAGCCCATCCCACGGGGGCAAATGTAACTGTAAAGGAAACTGCACATCCCTGCCCAAAGGGGCCCAAGACAGAAAGAACGTTGGCCCCTCACGCCCTCTAAATTAGATAAAGGCTGGAAGCCAGCAGGTGGAAGAGGGACAGGACGAGGCCACTGTCAGGATTCTCTGGGCTGGAGTCACATCTTTGCATTTCACAAGGCCTGTGACTTGGAACAAGTGGCTTAACCACTCTGGGATTCCATTTCTATAAATCGGGAAGTGATGATAACCTCCCCTCTGGGTTGGTATCCAAATCTAATTGGAAAAAAAAAAAAATGCTGCCCGAAAGTACTGCCGCCTTTTATTGGGGGTGAGACAAGGAGGGCCACCCAGCAAGACATATGCAGTCAAGTAAAGGAGGCTTGTCCTTTCCCCGGTGAGGGAGCCCATCTGGGTGGCCTCTTTGCTGAGCGGCCACCCTGCGCCAAGCACAACCACAGGTGGCAGTGGCCCCGATTCCATGAGAAGCTATCCATTCTGGACCAGGACCTCCCTCACGCAGGCTGGTTTTTTCCATCAAGCAGGGAAGCTGGAAGGCATGTCAGAGAAAGTGAGCAAGAGAGAGGACCCTCCAGCAACAAGAGGATGGAAAGGTGGGTGGGCTCCAAGGCATGTGAAGCACCCCCGCTTTCCTTCTCTCCAAAGTCACTGCCATAACTCAGAGCAAAGGCACACACCCATCTGCCCGATGTTTACCACTTCTTAGTGGGCGCTCAAGAAGCTGAACATGAGAAGGAACTTCTAAAACACAGCCAAAAAGGCAGTCATTGCCACTTCCCTACCTCCAAATTGGTTCCAATTAACCTCAATCTGGTGGTAGAAATGTTGGCAAAGCACATCATAAACATTGAGAATTTTATAAAGAATTAAATCAAGAGTTTTGAAGCACCTCCTATGCACTGTCCTAGGCACTCTGGAGATATATGAGGGAAATAACACTCAGTTCTTGCCTTCAAATAGCTATCAGTCTAAAGGGACAGAATTAAGATGAATGAAACAATTATGTGCTGAGGAAACTCCTGTTCTAAGGACCCACCCACACAAGAATATTTCTCATGTTGTAACCACTGAAAAGACTTGATTTCTCCCATTAAACTTATGGACACATGTTAATCTGTCAGAGGTCATATTTCCTTTTTTCTTTTGGCTCCTTGGAAGCTCAGGGCCAAATTTTCAGGCCACCTTTAACAAGCTCACAAAACTTTATATTAAGCAGTATTATGCATTAACGTTACCTCTGGCCACATCTTATTTCCTACCTTTTTGTCCTCTCCTCTAATTTCCTTACCTATTTTTATTCACTGTATTTCTGAGAGTTTTGGCAACTCTTTTTTTCTTTCTTTTTTTTTTGCAAAGGAGGGATGGGGGAACAAGACAGTTTATGATAAATGCATTTAAAAAGTTGATTAAGGGTGGGCCATGGTGGCTCAGCAGGCAGAGTTTCTGCCTGCCATGCCAGAGACCCGGGTTCGATTCCCGGTGCCTGCCCGTGCAAAAAATATTTTTTTAATAAAATAAAAAGTTGATTAAATACTACAAAGCTACAGAAATCAAGACAATGTGGTACTGTCATGAGGACAGACATGTAGATCAATGGAATAGAACTGAAAGTCCAAAATAAACATATTCATATATAGTAAGTGGGTTTTCAACAAAGGTTCTAAGACCATTCAATAGGGAAAGAAGAGTCTCTTCAACAAATAGAGCTGGGGGAACTGGTTATACACATGTAAAATAATGACGTTGGATCCCCTACCTCACACCATACACAAAAATTATCTAAAAATGGCTCACAAACAAATGTAAAAGCTAAAGCAATTTTTCAAAAGGGAGGGAGATGGGAGACTTAAAATGCACAGAGTTTCTACTTGGGACAATGGAAAAGTTTTGGTAAAGGGTGGTGGTGATGGTAGCATAACATTGTGAGTACAATTGACAGCACTGAATATATTTGAGTATGGTTAGAAGGGGAAATTTTAGGTTGTATATGTTACTGGAAAAAAAAATTTTACTCCATGGACTTGCACAACACAAACAGTAAACCCTAAGTTAAACCATGAACTATAGTTAATAGTAGCATTATAAAAATGCGCTTCCAATAATAACAACAAAAAAGGGCTGAAACTATTATGAAAAAAAAAAGCTGAAGAAAACACAGGAGTTAAATCTTCATGGTTCTGGGTTGGACAATGGTTTCTTTGTTAACAACCACAAAAGCACAACTGAAAAAAAAAATAAGTAAAATGGTCCACATAAAAATTAAAAATGTTATGCCATAAGGGATACCATTAAGAAAGTGAAGACAACCTGTGGAATGGGATAAAATACTACACAAAAGTCTAGTACCTAGAATACATAAGAAAACTTACAAAACAATAAAAAGACAGGAAAGACAGAAATTGAAAATGGGCAAAGAATTTGTAGACAGAGCTCCAAAGAAGATATATACAAGTGGTCAATAAGAATATGAAAATGATATGGACACAATACTAATGGGCAACATCATTAGCCTTTAGGGGCACATCAAAACCACAATGAGATAACACTTCACACTCAGGAGGGCTATGGATAAAAAATAATAACAAAATAAAAGATAGACAATAAAAAGTGCTGGTGAGGATGTGTTGAAACTGGAACCCTCATATACTGCTGGTGGGACCATGGAATGGTACAGCCACTTGGGAAACAGTTTAGCAATTTCTAAAATATTAAACATGGAGTTATATTACACAGCAGCTACCACAAGTACATTTTCACCCAAAAACTTGTACATGAAAGTTCATAGATGCATGTTCATAATAATCAAAAAGGAGGAACAACCCAAATGTCCATCAACTGAGGAATGAACAAAATGGAACAGTATTAAGCCATAAAAAGGAATGAAATACTGATACATGCAACTTGGATGAAGCTTGAAAACATACCAAGTGAAGAAGGTGAAAGACTCAAGGGGCCACATTATTACACTGATATTAATAATGTCCAAAATAGGTGAAATCACAGAGACAAAAAGTAAATCAGAGGTTGCCAGGGGCTAGAGTGAGGAGAAAGTGGGGAATGACTACTAATAGGCCTGAGGTAGGGTTTTTTTTTTGTTTTTTTATTTTTGTTCATTTTTAACACGGGCAGGGATCGAACCCGGGTCTCCAGCATGGAAGGCGAGAATTCTGCACTGAGCCACTGCCACACTGCCCCACCTGAGGTTTCTTTTTGGGGCAACGACAATGCTCTAAAATTACTGGTGATGGCTACATACACTATAAATTTGCTAAATATCGGTGAATTATATACTTTAAAAGGGTAAATTTTATGGTAGGTGAATGATACACTAATAGGACTCTTATTAAAAAACAGTTGATTATATAAAATCTGGAGTGTTATGTTAACAGTAACATACCAAAGTTGGTTTCTTCATTTTGACAAGTGTACCCTGGTACATCAGGGAAATCTGGGTGAGGGGTCTACAGTCACTGTAAATCTAAACTTATTCTAAATTAAAAAGTTTAAAGAAAAAGTCTATCCCAGAGCCATCACATAATTACTTAACTAGGCTTACACCACTATAGTTTACCTCCCCTTGCGGGACCTTCAGCTGCTCAGAGGCAGGCGGGACACACCACAGCAGCACCGCCACCAGGTACGCGATCCCGGGCGCGCCCCGCACCACGGGCTGAGCCGACCATCCTTCCTCTCTCGCCGGGACGCTGTGAGCTGTAGCCCCAGGGAAGGGGCACAGGTGGTGCTGCTCCACGGGGCTCCATCTGTACGCATACACTCTAAATCCAGATCCTCCTTGGTCTGAGCCCTTAGTGTGCCTCTCTTCTCCAACTAGCAGGGAGCTCCCACGGCCCAGCCTGTATCCCATTTATTCCTATACCCGCAGGGTCTTAAAGGTCTTAAATATACACTAGACCAATGAATGAGCTAATTGATTAGCTCGTTAACTGAGGACCTAGACAAATTCAGAAATGAGGAGTTTGTGCCACCCTTAAAAGGAAACACGCCGCTTTCAGGCAGAGAAACCCCTAAAAAAAAAAAGAAGCAAAAAAATTCTTCCTGGTCAACTCTTTCCTGCCTCTGCATCACTAATGGGTCAGGGTTTTGCTTTTGGAGAAGCACTGCATTGGTTTCCACTAGCCTGGGAGCCACGGCTTCCTGTAATCTGGGGACACGCGGGTGGGAGCTGGGCCGTGGAGGAGGAGCTGCTCTGCGGACTCCACCTGGCAGTCGGCAGCCCCTGCCTCCCGCGGGGCAGGGGGCCGCTGGCTTCGGCGTGCAGGGGGCACACGGGAGCGCACGCGGTTCCAGGACTGCAGGCAGCACGCGGGGTCATGCGAAGTTCAACTCTGGGGTGTTATCAGACCATTGGGTTTTACTCATCCCCTGTCCATTAAGCGCTGTTCCCCCACCCCCCACCTCTGTGTGTGCGTGTGTTTTAATTATCCCGCGGCCCTTGGCTCGCTTTCATAACCCTGCATTAACATTTCTCACTGCTACTGAGAAACGAGGCATTCTCCCCACTGGAGAGCAGTCAAATAACTCCAGCTTCGTGCACGCACCCTTGGGGAAAGTGTCGGTGTCCAATCACCAAAGAGGAGGATGTGAGAATCACCGCATCAGAGTGGGAGGCTCTCAGCAGTCGCCCGGTCCACCTTCACCCTCACCCATTTTTTTCAGATGATACTACACTGGCTTGCACAAAGTCACAGCTCCCATCAGGGCAAAATGACTCAATTTTTCAAAACTGCTACCACAAAGCATTTTTCAGTCCAGGCAAGCATTCCATACGAAAAGCATTCCCACACACAGACAAAGAATTTACAATGGAAATCATGTCTTACAAATTAACAAGCCATGGGAATTTTCTAATCACCACGCATTAAAAATACCAACATGCATGTTCATCCCACGCCTTCATTCAAAAAGTATTTAAGTGACCACACTCTATCGGACGCCGTGCTAGGCTCTGGACACACAGAGGTGAAGAAGAACTGTAGAACCCAGTTGTGAGAAACAGACAGACCCATGGAAATAAGCCTTCTTTGATCTTCATGATTTTATTGTAACCTTCAGATCAGTGAAATTTCCAGCTTTCCACTATTTGTTTTTTTTCCCCAAAGGAAGATGAAGCACAACTGACTTTTTCAATCTACTGTCACAGACCACAGGCAGGATGCAGGGCCCAGATGCTGAGTTTTAGAGACATGGCAATGGAGAGAATGGAGCTTACGTCTCAGCGAAGCAGGGGCCACCCTGCGGCCAAGAGGCATGCAATGAGTGACCCAGGTGCCAGCACCCTGCCAGCCTCTGACCCAGATATCAGTCCCCAGGGACCCTGCCCTCCAGGGGCTCACTGCTGGGGACCAAGAAGACACACCCAGATAGAGAGGATTTAGGTATAGAAGCACATGCAAGAACTCACAGGGGCTGGGGGCTAGGAGGTGGGGGTGGGGGAAAGAGGATCAAAGAAGAGATTCACTGGGAGCCACTGACAGGTTCTAAGCAGGGCCTGGCAGTACTGGTGCTTCAGGAAGATTGCTCCAGCAAGTGGGGAGAGCAGATGCAAGGCAGGCCGGAGGGGAGGCTGAGCCATCCAGGTGAGAGAGACTTTCCTTACCAGATGGTGGGTATCACAGAAACCTCACGCCCCAGATAATCCTCCTTTCCAAGCACTAAACCCACCCATTTTCAACAACAGTTGCCACCCTCTTTGCTCTCAACACGAAAACACATTTTTGAAAAGGAGGGTTTTCTGCAAACAAAACCGACTGGCTCCTCCTTTCTCTGCCTGACCCTGGCCACGCCACACCCACAGGAGGTGGAAAAGGGGGAGGAAGAGGGGGGGTGGGAGAGGGGTGCAGGGGAGGGACCGAGTCCCTGCCCGTGCCATCCCACAGACAGATAGGGACTTGGGCAAAACAGCCAAGGCAGTGACTGGGATGGCTTGGGGAGGGGGTGCTTACCTATCAGGGATTAATTCTGTCCCTTTGCTGCCTCACCTACAGATGACACAAACTGCATCAGGCGAGTGGGAGGACATAGAGACAAGACTCTCTCCACTTTCCAGCACCTCAAAAGGCAAAGAATTGATAAGCCTCATCCTGGACAGAATGGCAAGTTGCTTTTGTGGTGTGATGCGCGTGGCAGGTGGGGAGACGGCCAAGTAAAGCCACCTCTCTTCTGGCGTGCAGGTGCTACCAGGGTCACTGTGCCTGAAACTCCCGCCATGCGTCATTCATCTGGCATCCCAGGCCCAAAGACTGACGAACTGCATTCAAAGCCTCAATCAAAACATTAGTCATTAAACGCTTTTAAATTATTTAAGATTCATTAAAATCTTAATAAACATTTATTAAGGCACTGGGTGGGAGAAGGGGATGCCAAAGGCCTGGGACGCTGAGGCTAGAGAAAAAGAAAGAAGCCCAATTGTGCACACACCGTGGAAGCCCAGGTAAGGAGCTGGGCTCTACCTTGGCTGCACTGGGAAGTTATCAAAGGGTTTTAAACCACCCGAGAAGGGTAGGTTTTGATACCAGCATTCTGCATCCCCTAGGGTAATAAACACTCTGCCATTAGGACCATTAACACCTTAGTGTGAATTTGGTAATCAGATGAAGTGTCACCTTGCAAAAGGTCGAGATGTGGGACTGATAAGTTTGGATGCCAAGGAGCGAAGCCAGGAAGAGCTGGTGCTTAGAGGCCACTCGTCGAGGACAGAGCCCACTGGGACGAGGCGCCAGGGCAATGGCAGCACAGGCAGGTACCGTGTCCACAGACAATTTACGCGTTCAAATATTTACTCATCAACTCGGTCCAGGGCACTGGGCATAATAGAGAACAAAAGGGAGGGTCCCTGCCCTCGAAGGGAAAACAGGCAGTAAACAAACAAGCACTAGGATTTATAACTACAAGTTGGGTTAAGGTCTCTGAAGGAAAAGTAGTTGGTACCATGACAGAATATATCAGGGGATAAGATTACATGGACGGGAGAATCCAGGAGGGCCCTCTTAGAGATGATAATTTAGGCTGAGACCCAACTGGCAAATTGTGGGGAAGAGCACTCCAGAGAGAAGGAATAGCATGCACGACAGCCCTGAGGAAGGAAAAGGAAGGAAGTCAGAACGGGCTGGGGGGCCAGCTGGAAGTCAGGCCCCACAGCTGTGTTATGGGATTTGGAACCTCACCTTCAAGTAAGTGGAAGCCTCTGAATGGTTCTAAGCAGATGAGCCACATGACAGGATGTACCTTTTTTAGAGGTAGAGAGGCACATAAACCAGTTAGGAGGGCGTGAGAGAGAGTGGTTTAGATGAGGGAAGCAGCAGGGGAGACAGACTTGGACATTCAGGAGGCAGAGCTGATGGGACTTAGGCATGGGATGGGCTGAATTAAGGGTGGGGGCAGAAGGTGACAAGGATGACTTCCTGAGTGGACAGTGGTGGCTTTCCGTGAGAAGACGCAGACAGAGAAGGACGGGCACGCAGTAGGGAAGGCAGAGCAAGGCTTAATTTAGTACATGCTCAAACAGGGCCTCCACCAGAGATGTAAACAATGGACCCTCACCTCCCAGGCCCTGACCTCACCCCACAGCAACAGGAGGCATCACACCTGCCCTGTGCATCTGCAGCCCATGAGTGGCCCCAGAGGCTGGCGACCCGTGACGCCTCCGGCCAGGGCACCGGTGTAAAAGCACTTCTTGGTACCTGACCCCCCGGGGATACATTCCCATTTCTCCCGCCTGGACCCTGCCCCGAAGGGCCGCTCGGCGGATCGCACCTATTCTACGGGTGCCAAAATCCAGCACAGGAAACTCCTCCTGCCGGCATGACTAATGTTTATCACTGGTATACGCAGGAGCCAGTCTTCAGGGCTATGAAATCCTGCCCCGGGTGAGAGCCACAAGCCTCTCGGCTGCCCTGCCCAAGCTCAGGCACGCCCCGGCATTCCCGGGAGCGGAATACCACCACCTCTTCCCGCGGGGCTCTGCCCACTCGACGTGCCCGGGGCATCCTGGACTTGCTCCCTCAGGTCAGGGTTCAGAGCCTCCACCGCGGCTTTCCGGGCCCTCCGTGGGCTCGTTCCAAAGCCGACACGGGCCACCGGACCTGCGGCGAGCGCCTTGTCCAACGTTCTCATCTTCCGACAGGCAAATCAAGCGAAACGCCTGATGTCATACAGCAGAGCCGAGATAAAAGCTCTAATCAAGGGCTCTTCCCCTGGGGTCCTGACTACAGGCTTAAAGGAGGCGGAGCCTCCTCACCAAAGGCGCCAGCCACCCGGGTGGGCAAGAGGGAGCCTTGGGCATGCTGACACTGAGGGGGCCCCCAGGAGAAGACGGGGAGCCAGGTCAGGAGAGGTGGCACCGAAACACCCCTAAGATCAAACCCTCAAAGACGTATGCACCTGGGGTGCAAGTCTGCTCTCCCCAGATCACTCTCACGTGGGAAGCATCAGCAGGAACAGTGGAGGGAGAACTGGGCCCCAGGAGGCAGGCCAGAGATTCCTGGGAAACTGGGAGCTTCTCAGAGAAAGATCTTTAATTAAGCCAGACTCAGCTTTTAAGAGAAGTGGTTTTGTTCGTGCAATGCAGTTTACGGGTGTATCTATGCCCAGTCGTCTCCATAAAGGGAAAGAGGGCTGGGCAGAACCTGCAGAGGAAGCACTTTCTTGTGTGACAATGACCATCGAGGAAATGAGATAACACGATAGCACAGAATACGGAGATCCAACGTAAACTTTGCCGTTTGTGCCAAGCCTCTTGCCAAAGTCATCTGCCTTCAGCCACCTGCCAGAGTGGAGGGGATTCATGGGAAACCAGCTGGGAAAAGGACATTCCCCACAATTAGTATGAATATTTATGACTCACTGTGTGCAGAGCACAATAAAGTCCCTTTTGGGAACAGAGGAAAAGGAGGGCCTTTGCTTCTTGAAAATCACAGATGTTCCTGAACTTGGGAATAATGAAGAGCGATAGCAAAACACAGAACGATGGGACAGAGAGAGGGTCACTTCGAAGGAACACCGTGCACTGCTTTCTTCCTAGAAGCTCCATCTGCTAATAGCATCAGACACATTGATTAGTATTTTTTTTTTAACCCAACAAACCTTTTCTGACCATGATTTTATGTATACACGGACACCCTACTACTTTGACAAGAACTGGAAACTCATTCATTCATTCATCAAGCACCTGTGAAATATGAGAGCACTATGCTAGATATGGGGGTTACAAAAGTTGGAAAATATCTTGTCCCTATCCTACCTGCCCTGGAAAACCTCTCAGCCATCAAAAGCCAGGATCCAGGGTTGGGGGGTGTGAGTAACCTGAAATCTTATCTTCTCTCTCCTCCAGCCTTTGGACACCACAATGACAAATCAGAGGGGGCAGATATTTTTTAAAGTAGGGGCCTATTATATTCACCTTTCTCAGCTACTGGCCCCTTTCCTTCCTTCAGATTTCCTGCCTCCCTTCAGTACAGCCCAACTAATCTTAAATGTCAACATCTCTGGAAAAGGTGAGATAATTCTGCCACCTGACATAGTACAAACACTCTCCAATCAAAGCAAGTGTTTATGGAGATCCAGCAAAGAAAGAGCCCAGGGTGGCCACTTAAGGGGTGGTCACTCACGGCAATGTCACAGCTGAAAGGTCAACCCTAGAACACTAACAACTGGAGGAAACCCTCCCAATTGTAGCCAACTCCCAGCTCCCTGCTGAGCTGGACTTAAGAAAGTGACACAGGTGTGGGGAGTTCACACCTGCCTCTGTAGCTCCATGACCAGCAATGTCAGTGTTGGAAGGGGCAGTGGAGCTGGAGGACACTGAGGCCAGGGAGGGCAGCTGAAACTCAGGGTTTCACACACAGCAGTTCTCCACCTAGGCCTGCCATCCCAAGCCCGGCCAGCATTTGGGTGGGGTCACAGGTACTGACAATCTATACACAAGACCACTTAGTAACTGATGTACACACAATGCTTTGCTGCTTTCCAAACCTCTTTCTGATGTCAGCAGAGTGGGTCTTAGTATCCCATTTCATGTGATACTAAACGAGTCCCAAATCCGGGGGAGTCGGTGTGCCTTGTCTGAAGCCACATGAAACGGGGATCAATGCCCAGGCTTGAGAGGCCATATCTACTGCTCTTCCCCTACGATGGTGGGACAAGGGGAGTTAAAAATCAAGCATAAGACATAGCCCCTGCACTAGAAAGCAGACAATCAAATTTAAGAGGATGAATGACACACAGATGAGTGACCTTCACAAAGACGGGCCAAATTAATACATTGAGAAATAGTTATTGAGCACGAATTGTGTGCCAGACCCAGGAAGTGATTCAATGGACCACTGAGTAAAATGGGGGAGGGTTCACAGTGAATAGCCAAGAACAAAGGGACAAAAGAAATGGGACTTACGCTGGGTTTTAGACACAGTAAGATAAAGAATCCGGGAAAACATCGCAGGAAACAGCACAGCAGTGGTTGTAGAAAGCGCAGGTGAACTTTACCTTACAGATGCAGAAGGTTCAAAGGGAAGGTAAATCCAGAAAGGGGTCAGCTCTGGAGGCCTTTAGATGCCAGCCTGAGGGGTCTGCACATCCTGCCTCCAGAAATACAGTGTGCCCACCTCTTCTCAGCCTGTCCTGGATCACTCCCGCCTACTGACCAACCAGGACCCCGAGAAACTCAGAACTCCCCCTGGCTAGCACACTGTCCTGGGGGCCAAGGCACATGTCATGCAGTAGAACCTACGCAGATATACAGAGTCAACTTGGGTGGACCCCAAAATTCCTGCAGATGAAGACAGATCTGTCTGAACATCCGTAAATCCATCCCACTGCTCAAGGGAATGTGAATGTAAGGCATACTTTCAAAAGGGCCACATCTCACACATTTTAAGTGGTTTTCACACATTTCTGAGCAAGTGTATGACTGCAGTGTGTGTGCGAACCTAACAAGTTTCAAAAGGGAAAAAACAGTGGTTCGATCTGACTCATCTTTACACGCCTGGCTTTTTTTTCCCCTCCCTCTCAACACAAACTCATACGCATCCTTAATATAAATAACTTAATATAAGTCACTATAAAAATTCTGCCCTTGTGAAATGCACACGCACGCAGGCACACACACACACAAACAAGCAGCATCTCTCCCGCATTTAAATAGCACAGAGGGCCTGGGGCCCTGGAGGATTCTTTGGGTCAATTCCTCTCACTCTCAACATGCATGCCTTACAGGTGACCTATGAAAACACAATTAAACCGTGAACTCCTGGAGGGCAGAAACTGGGATTTTACTCACAGGGTCTTAAACAGAGCAGGTGCCTCGTAACCCTGCTGGCTTGATGGCAGGAATAAATATCCGTGTACTCCAATTCCTGCTCCCCACAGCTGAGGGTCCCTGAAAATGAAGTCGAGTGTCTATTCCACAAAGCACAACTCCCAGCACACACCAGCCTGCGTGCTTTCTTCATTACCCCCCTCAGTCCTGCCCATCCCTCAGTGTCAGAAATCACCTCGGCAAGAGCCTCAGCAGCTAACAAAGCACTTTAATATCCGCACCCACTCCATGAGCTACAAGGGGTCGGGGATGTTATTCACAATTAAAGATGAGGAGGAAGTCAAGGCTCAGAGGAGTGAGGCCCCTTCCCCAAGGATGCACAGCAAATGATACATTCCAGTCTTGAAATTCCTTCCCTCCTGGATCTTTTAACTCAGTTATCAAGAATATTAACTACCCTTCCAAGATGCAGAAACTTTACCTGGCTTCTCCTAAGGAGCAGAAATGCATTTAATTCAATTACAGCTCAGCCTCCACATCGCCACTACTCTC
>PVIY010011091.1:0-66522 GCA_004026745.1 Myrmecophaga tridactyla | reverse complement strand
TGCATATGGGCAGGAGGCACCAGGGATTGAACTCCAGACCTCCAGCACGGCAGGTTGGAGCTCTGCCTGCTGAGCCACCGCAGCCACCCTCAATCACCATCATTTTTATAAGCTTTGTCCAAGTTGTGCCATGTAGCAGTAGTTCTGTTTTTATTGTTATGTATTAATATACTGCTATATATTTTTCCCATTCTATTAATATACATTGAGTTTATTTTCCTAAATTGAGGATATTAGGACAAATGCTGCTTTGAACATTCTTGAACATATGTTTTAGCACACATTGGTATGTATTTCTTTTGGGACTATATTTAGGAGTTGAATTGCAGAACCACAGGGAATGCCATAGGCTTTAGGAGAAAACAATAGTTTTCCAAAGTGGTATATTTAATTTTATCCATTCTAATAATACTAACATGGTGTGGCTTTAATTTACTTTTTCTTGATGACAAATGAGGTAGAGCACATCTTCATAAGTTTATTGTCTATATGCGTGTTCTCTTAGGTGAATTGCCTGTTATTTCATTTATTTGAGTTTCTATTTTTTATTGATTTGTGGGAATTCTCTATATAATCTAGATAGGAAACTTTTGTCAATTTTATTTATTGAATAATCTGTTCTCTGTGATTTGTGTTTCCATGTTACTAATGATCTCTTAATTTAATGTAGTCAAAATTATCAAATGTTCCACAATGTTAAGGCTATTTGAATCCTCTGAAGAACTCTATTTAAGTCAAACAATATTCTTCAGAATTGTTGTTAGAAACATTATTTTCTCACCTATAACATTGAGATATATGGTCCACCTAAAATTTATTTTTATATGTGTTAGGAGGTAAAAGTCACTTCATCATATATATGTAGGACTGATTATGGGATCTCTATTCTTTTCCAGTAGAAGAGGTTTCTATCCTTGTGGCAATATTGTCTTAATTATTATTGTTTCATAAAATGCTTTCAAATACAGTAGTGCAACTCCTACAAATTTGTTCTTCAAATTGCCCTGGCTTTTTTTCTTTCTGTTTTCTTTGTATTTATCCTTTTGTGGTTTATAAAATTTCTGGTTTGAACATGTCTGTTCAAATTGGAAAATTCACTGTCATTATCTATTTCAATATTGCTTCTGCCCCATTCTTTATTTTATCCTCTGGGACTTCTATTATAACATGTATTTTACTTATCTGCTTCATGCCCCATTTGTCTCTAATGGTCTTATCTATATTTTCCATTATTTTTCTTTTCATTCTTTTCTACTGACCTTTCAGTTCACTACCTCTTTCTTCAGCTGTTTTGAAGCAGCTGTGATTGGTAAGACAGCTATGTATAATTTCTATTAACCACCATCTCACTCCTGCCCAAATGAATCCTTTTTCTCAGCTACTTTATATTTCAATTCTATAGTTTCTATTATAATTTTTTTGGAGTACTGTACTATTTTTTTAGACATCCTCATATTTTGCTAAAATTCTCATTCTTGTTATCAATATTTTTAAAGATTAATTGCAATAATTTTTAAATTTTGCGTCTGAAAATTCTAATTTATGAATATCCTTTAATGATTTTTTTAGTTTTATTATTGTTATTTCATTGGGTTTTACTTATTTTGTTTTTTAATCTTGATCTGCCTGCAGTTTTTACTTAGTTCCAGAAATTTTGTATGAGTACATGTAGAGGTTCTGCCTGATGTTATATCATGCCATAAGGATTCTCCTTTTCTTCTGGCAGGTAGTTATTTTGGGGGCAGATTCTCTTGATCCCAACAGGGTTGAAAGGGTTCAAGGTTGTGGCTCAGACCTTCTGAGGGTTGATTTATTCTTATTTGCACTTACTACTAGGTGTAACCCTCAAGGAAAATATCTGAGAGTCTGGACCCTTTCACTGAACTCAGTCGTGTCTTACAAATCCCAGAAATCTAACAAAAGCCCCCTTTAGCATTTCATCATATTGGTTCTACTAGCAAATCTGCAAAATGCCTCAAGGGGAAACCTAAACTAAACATCCCAACTGTATCTCTGTGCTTCCATTTTCACTGGGATCTTGACCTTTCCATTCTCACTGTAATTCTTGATTCCTTGGTCACTCTCAGATGCTTTCAAAAATAGTTTTAAAAAAAGATGTCTAGCATTTATATTTCTACTTAGCAAGTAGGTTGATTGCAAATGGAAGAGTTTAACTTTTTTTCTTTCTGAAAATTAACCTTGAACTTTCCAAAGAGTTCTCAAAATTAAATTTTAACAATGGTCAGTGAAGAGAAATAAGATACTGTGCTCTATATGCCTTTATCTCTATACTAAGCCTGAGGCTTAGATTCCTTCCTCTGTCATCTTACTCCAAGGGATGCACCCAAATAGCCAATCTTACTTCTGCATCCATCCCCTCTTTCCAGTAGCACTGTCATCATCATTAGAGCGTTTCATGCCCATTTAGTGTAGAACCAACTAGTGCTTTTTCTTCATGGAGTATCTTCTCCGCTGTTACTCAATGAAAATTGTGTCAGACTAAATAAGGATGGTTGACAGTTATTTACTTCATATCCATCTATTCTTCCCAGCCATACTGGCTCCCATTCTGTTGCTCAAGGATGACAGTCCCACTCTGCAATAGTAATACTTTTTCATTCAGGTATGCATATGTCCAGTTTCTTATTCCCTTCAAGCCTCTACTCAAAACTTACTTCTCAGTGAGGCCTACTCTGAACCATGTTTAAAATTCGAACTTAGCTTCCTTTTTCTGCTCTCCTTAATCCCCTTGCCCTACACAATGTTTTTTATTTTTTTATTTTCCATAACATATCTCACTAATAAATTATATATAATTTTCATGTTTATGCTAATGTTATTATTTGCCCCACATATAACGTAAGCTCCATCAGACCAGGTAAAAATTATGTATCTCACATGCCTAAGCTGGCCAAATAAATGGGGGACTTAATAAATATTTGTCTTGTGAATTAATGTGGGAAGAAGAATTTGAAGAAAGCTGGATTTGAACTGCCAGTGACAAAGCATGTGCAAAGACTATTAATGAGAGGGTTAAAACTCAGGAGACTTGGTGCCATATTGTGCTTACCCCTGAAAGCCAAAGAGAGATAATGCTATAAATGTTAGAAAAAAATTCTTATTTCTCAAATGAAAGTATGGTACAAGGGCAAAGGCAGTTGAAGAACTTTATATATAAAAAGTGATCATATGTGGAATGATTGTGGCCTGAAGGACCAATTAAAAATGTGCTGGAATTAATCTCAGCATAAAGTTGAATAGACACTAGTAAGGGAGGTAGCAATAGGGATGCAGAGGAAATGGAACACTTGAGAAATGTGTCAACCAACGAATATCAGAGATGAAAGAGAACTACAGGTCAGAGACCACCCATCCTTCATAGCATGAAGCATGAGAAATGGCAAAGTTGATACTAACTCAGGGCAACCAAAACTGGGTTTGGTTAGAATAATAAGTTCTATTTTAGATACACTAAGATAGAGGTAACACAGAATACAGAATCCTTTTATTAGAACTTTATATACATCAGCAATAAATGAAATAAAGAGCCACAAGGGATTCTATTCCTGGAAGCTGTCATTTCCACTGCAAACCTATATGTCCCCATCGCAAAGCTATTCCTACTTCAGTAAGTTTGCTACATCTAAGGGAAAAAGAGTCTCTTTTTGCCTCCATCCTGTCATCTATACCTGTAATAAATGCCAATTACAATGCCCTTAACAGAACTTCAGTTTCAAAGTTTTTATTGAGTCAGATCACATGCCTGAGTGACTGAAACTACAACCCTCCCAGACTGAATGGCTGCTTCATTGAAAGGTAAAGTGATTAATGGATGGCCTTTACTTTGCCAAGTTTGAAGGATCAGAAAAAGAACCATTTTTGTATTAAATAAATGATAAAGATATTATTTTTTGCCAGACATCAGATCCCTAAATAGAAATGCATTAGGCTTGACTGTGACTTCCAAATGATTCTCTCCAGGGGTGGGTGGATTCTGGGAAATAGATATCAGGGTTGAGATATGCCTGTAAATAGACATTATAGGGACACATCAACTTAATGGATGGGATTTCTGTTGTTGGTCAGCTTGATTAGTCAGCACACAATGTTAATGAAGCCAAAGACAGAGGTTCAATCTCTCCCTGAGTCAGTTAAATTTTGTTCTTTCTCTGACAGTGAAATCATAAGCCAACTCTCTCACATACTGGGAAATCTTACAGTGAGAGAATACATAGCTGCTTCAATAAAGCATATCCCTATCAATGAGAAAGTAAAATTAGTCTACAATTTTGCTGGCAGTGGTCAAAAGTGCTACCATGGGGTACAGGAAAAATATGAGATTTCTCTGAGATGCTGCTATGCTTCCATTTTGCTTTGCACATCTTGCAACCAATATGCATAATTCGTATCATTTGTATACCTATCATGTGCAAGGCTTATTAAATACACACATTGTGTTAGTTGAACGGTCATTTATCCCTGGAATAAAGCCTAGCACATAGTATTCACTCACTAGATATTTGTTGATTATATGAATGCACATGTTTAGGTAGATGTCAATATTTTCATTGTAAGTGAGTTAACAGAGACATGGAAAAGTGTGCCAATTTGAATGTTATACACCCCAGAAAGCCATGTTTTAATCCTGATCTGATTTTATGGGATCAGCCATTTCTTTTAATCCCAATTCAATACTGTAGATTGGAAACTTTTGATTAGATTATCTCCAGAGAGATGTTACACGCCCAATTGTTGGTGTTTCCTTTTGATTAGATGGAGATTTGACTCCACCCATTCGACTTGTGTCTTGATTAGTTTACTGGAGTTCTTGAAAAAAAGAAATATTTTGGAAAGAATTCAGAAACAACAGAGCTGACAGAAACTTCAGAACAGAGCCAACACAAATGCTAACACTTGGAAAACAGAGACACAGAGGTATAGAGATACTTGGAGCCCAGGAGACATCACCATGGATGTTAAGTAAACCAGAACCTGGAAAGAACCAAGGGAAGCCATGAGATGAAAGCCAGCTCCAGGGAAGTAAGGTAAGAAATCCAATGATGAAAGTCAGCCCCAGAGAGGCAAAATGAAGAACACCCACAGGAACAGAGGCTGAAAGCCATGGAGCCCAGGAGCAAGGGATCAACAGATGCCAGCCGTGTGACTTCCTAGCTGATAGAGCTGTTCCAGGCCCAGGAGCCTTTATTGAATTAAGGAACCTTTCCCTGGATGCCTTAGTTTGGACATTTTCATAGGCTTATAACTGTAAACTTGTAACTTATTAATTCTCCTTTTTAAAAGACATCCAAGCTCTGACACACCTTGCAAACTAATACAGAAAGAATAAGTGTTTCATGCAAAGTCACCCAGTTGGAAAGTGCCAGAACCAAAATTTAATCCATGCTTTCTGAGTCTAAAGCCAGTACATCACATTGGCTCATTTTCTAGTACAAGCACAAAATAATAATTTCAAAACACAATATGAACATTCAATTTTGAATTTGTAGAAAAGAGACAGCACAAAGTTTTACCTATGGAAAAACTGGAGTAAAGGCAATGGGAATAAGCATAAAAGGGAGGAGACCCAGCTGAATTTATGAGACAGAACAATAAAATCTCGGGGTTATTGGGAAAGAGGAAAAATAAAAATGACCAAAACATTAAAAGTACAGAATTGAATAATTAAAGCATGCATAGAAAGCAACAGTGAATTTGTTTGCTTTCTTTTCTAAATATTCATGAATACCTATGTGTCAACTACATAAAAGTAAGCTTTATTTATATTGATTCTTCATTTTGATAGGAGTATTAGCATATAATATTGAGTATGCAATATGTCTTAAATTTTTAAAATTGCACACACACACACACACACACACACACATATATATATTTCACATAGTAGTATATTTGTAGCAGAGCTAATTTACTCACCCTACTATGTGCAAAGGCAGTTCTTTACTTCCTATACCTGATAAACATTCTTTACAAAAACTGGAAAGGGAAAACAAATTACTTTTAATTTGATAGATATTAATGTCTCAATCATCTGTTAGCAACGAATGTCCTCTCATCCAGTCCCCCATGTGCTCTTCGCCAAAATGGTGCTGGGGTTATAAGGAGCAATAGTAAGATGAAGGGATTCACGTCCTTGCAGTCTCCCGACCTTCACTGGTTCATGCTGTGGAATGACTCAGCTCCTAGACCACTGTCCAATGAAGTAGAGCTTTCTTTTATTGTTATTTGGGAAAATGTGCTGCTCCTTTCACTGTTGTCTGTGGTCCCAGCCACTGCCCCAGTTATAAGTTCATCAGCCATACCAAAGTCTTTGTTCTGACCTTAGATGGGATCTGCTTTAACTTAATATCTAAATGCTTTCTGCCATCACTTCCTACTCCATGCTATATTAATCACAGCTCAAAGCCAAAACCTCAATTCTTGTTTAGCTTCCCCATTATTTTCCTTGGTTTGTGTGCTACTTACACTAATATTCTTCAGTTTCTTCATTCTTCTTCAGATGTTTCTAAATCCCTCTTACCCGGATCTTTGTGATTGCCCTACAGTGGGAATAGGAAATGATTTTAACCCCTGTTTCTGATTTCCCAGCTTTATCTCCTCCCTTCTTCCCACAGTCAATGGACCCAGAATAGTGACATGCTCATGACTTTAATTCTTATACCAGATTCCCCTGGAACATATTAGAACTCTTTGACATAACCTACAAGGCTTAGGTCATGATATATTATTTAGAACTACAGAAATTAGGAAAATCTGTTCCTTTTCCTTATACAGTCCAATTTTCTGGGGTCTATGGCAAGTCCAAACCAAGAGCCAGGTTTTTAAGAAGATTCTCTTTTTATGCTCCAAACAGTCAACTTTGAAAGAAGTTGAATACACTTTTTTTTTCCATTGCAGAACCTGATTTTTCTTCTTTCTTTCTTTCCTTAGAACAATAAAACTTGTGGCTCAGCCTTGGAGGTAGAAGTCTGCAAGGAAACGTCTTAAAGGGGAAAAAAAAAGAGACATTTTTCCATTGCAAATTTAAGGATACAATTGACTAAAAGAAGATATATATAAAAACGTTACTTTTGGCTATTAAGTTTATAAGCAATTTTTCCTTTCATCTTTATAGCTTTGCAGTTTTAAAATAATCAATAATAAGTATGTATAATTTTTATAATGATAAAAAATAGAGCCAAAGGATCTTTATTGATGTACTCTCTTCTTTAAAATGTCCCTTTCTCTGAAAAAGACTTATTTTATAAGGCTTTGGCTGAAATAGTTTAAACTTTTTGAACTGTTGGAGAAAGAACCCACTGCTTTCCCGAAATGCAAGTCTTAAAATTTATTTATATGTTACTTTTTCATTTGACTTTTCAAAAATAAACATTGCTGAATTATTCAAGCCTGATTCAGAGTAGAGTTCTTTATTACTTTACGGTGGGTCTTGCACAACATCTGGTTACACCTCATTTTGCCAGTAATATTTCATCCAAGACATTTTGTTCCCATTAATTATCATACATAAGAAAGGATCTTTGTGTTATTTTTATGACCCCAGCTCTCACATAAGGCAGGCAATGGGGCTTTTGTGGGATGGGGAATGAGGAGTAGAGAGAGACTTATCCTAATGGAATGGGCATGTAAGCAGCCAAGATGATGCTTCATCACTGCAAGCAGATGTTGGGGAAAAAACAGGACAAATTACCAAAACCATTGTTTTGATCCATGGTATTAAGTCTGTGGGGGTTGTATTGATGGGGGACTCTAGCAAGTGGAGGTTAAACTTCTGTTATTCACAAGATCATTCATTCGTTGCCTCATTCAATCATTCAATTAACATTTATGAAATGTGTAAAAGCCATTGTGCCAAATGTCATGGGGAGTACACAAAGACAAAAACAAAGAAACAGATAAACAATAACAACAAAACACAATTCTCCCCATCCTCAAAGAATTTATAATGCAGCAAGGAGGACAGTAAGTAAACAGCTAATATACAAGAAAGTAGAATTAAAAGAACCCAAGCCTTGTATTGCATTTAATGATGATTCACTCTGTTGAAAAATTGGAAAGAAAACTCAAGGATTGTAGATTTGGAGTTTGTACTTAAAAATGAATAGGATTCCTACAGGAAAGAATTGGGGCAGAGTGCTCCAAGCTGTAAAAACTAATGATCTAAGGATGCCACTATCATTAACACATGTTTTTGTCATAAGGAACTGCCAATTCCACTTCCCAATTTTTAAAATTACATCTGCTCTTCTCCTATTTCCATTGCCATCATTACTTATTACAATCTATTGTAGTAATTTCATCATAATAATTTATTGTGAAATATAATGATAATGCAAATATTTAAATCATTTACTATGTACAATACATTGTAGTAAGTATTTCTTCTGCAACTTTACTTAATTCCAACATATGGTGAGTTATTTCATTAGCCCCATTTTATGGGAAAGGATTCTGAGGATTAATGAGGTTGATGGAAGAATCAGAACTTGGATATAAGTAGCACATCCTAAAAATATGTTCTTAGAGTCCTCAGCTCTTCAGACACTCATCTTGCTCTATTGCAAGGGTTGGTTTACTATGGCTCACAGGTCAAATCAGCTGCTGTCTGCTCCTGCAAATGAAGTTTGGTTGGAATAAAATTGCACTATGCTTATGTATTGCCTCAGGTTGCTTTGGAGTTACAGAGATTTAGTTGGTGTGGTGCAGAGTTGAGTGTTGTGACAATGACTATCTGTCTTGCAAAGCTTAGCATATTTACTATCTGGAATAACAAGTAATTCATTTAAAATATTTATTAAATGTTTACTATGTGCCAGGCACTGGTGTGGCTATGGGGGGAAAAGTAGCTTACAAAATACATAAAGTTGCTGCTTTGTAAACCTTACATTTTAGAGAGTAAGGAGTAGGGGAGGAGAGACAATAAGAAAAATAAAGAAACATAAAAATGTATAAGACACTATTAAATATTACTAAATAACACAAAGGCAAAAAAATTAAATGGTGGGTGGAGAGAGGCTGGTGAATGTGGGTTTGCTCATGAACGCTTCACTGAAGAGTTGTTTAATGAACTGGGACCTGACACAGGGTCAGCCAGACACAGATTGAGATTAGAGTGGTCCACATGGAAGAGCAAGAACAAAGCCTTAGGGCAGGAATGTTCTTGGGATGGTCCAGGAGCTGAAAGAAAGCCATTGAAGCTTTCAAGGCAAAAGAGAGTATAGTAGGAATAAAAGTCAAGAAGTGGGCAGAAGCTATTGTGGGCAGAGCTTTTTCAGCTATGAGTTGGGATGATATAAGTGCATTTGGAAAACCTTTGAGAGCTTTAGCAGAGAGGTTATATGTTCTGATTTGCATAATGGGAGATGTAATTTTGAGATAAAGCCATTGTCTTGCTAGTATGGAGTTTGAGATAAGGAAAAATAAAGGAAAAAAGAAATGGACACTTAATTTGTGGCAGGCACTATGATTATTTACCAATATTTGATTCTCTACTCCTTTTGGGCACATGAGACAATTATACATATTCAACACTTTTCAATTAAGTTTGGTGATGTGACTTGCTTTAGCTAAAAAGTAATTTTGAGCAAAAATAATTACTGTCACTTCTCACTAATCCTCAGAAACTTGCAGGTAGCAACTCTAACCCACTTTTCTCCTGCCACAACAATTATGCTTATAAATAATCATGCTTATAACAACAACATGCTGATAAAGAGATGGCATGAGCACAAAGCAGACATGCAAGTTAAACCAATACACATAGGACAGCTACCTGGGGTGTTGCTTGGACTTGTATCAAATTTTGTGTGAAGGGAACACTTATTATTATTTTTTTAGTTGGTGGTGAGCCCCCAAGATTTTGGGTTTTTTTGTTACTGCAGCACTCTTACCTTCTCTTTATTAATAAGCTACTAATTATTCATGTTTATCCCTACTTAGATTTCAATACCCAAACTAAATATCACCTGTTATGGAAAATCTTCTATTAACTCCTCCAAGAGTAGTCTTTTTCTGAGTTCACATATGAATATGATAAATGTTTTTACTACAGCTTTACTTGCATTTTCTTGTTTATTTATCTGAATTTTCTTGTATTAGAGCTTAATGTGCTATACATGAGATACATAATTGTAATATTCTCGAAGAAAATTATGTATAACATATACTATACAACAATTAAGGCATTGGGGATAAATACAGGGATTAGAATTTCAGGATTAATCACCCCAAATGAAGGTTTACCAGTTTTATATGGGTTTTGTCTTATGATAGGAAAAAATAACTTAATTTGAGAATTTCACTTTAACCTATAAATATTGATGATTACTACTGATCCCATGATTTTCACAATGGGGTACATGGAAATAAAAGTTCCAATTTAAGTATTATCCTATACATCTATAGATCAGTTTTTAAATTTTTGAAGCTTTTTTTTTTTTCTATGGGCAGGCACTGGGAAACAAACCTGGGTTTCTGGCCTGACAGGGGAGAACTCTGCCTGCTGAGCCACTGTGGCCCGCCCTTTTGAAGCATTTTAATAGCTGTCTTGTCAATATTTCTATGTGACTGAAAGACTAAGTACTATCAGTTTTCTAGATAGAAAAACATATTTAGAATACTAAGCAATTAATTTTTCAAATAATGAATTAGGAATTGGCACTACCTTGGTAACTTTTTTCAACAAAGATCTGCTGAGTACATTCATTGTGTTAGACACTAGTGTTGGCTATAATCAGTTTGAATAAAGTGTGGTTCCTGTTCTCATGCAGATTGCGGTCAAGCAATGTCTTAAGTTATAAGAAAGGAGAATGCATTGAGGGGCTTATAGTAAGCTTCCTGAAGAAAGTGATACATGAACTTAACTTGAATTAGAGTGATAGCATCTTGATGAAGAGGATGGAAGAAGCAGAGGACATTTAAGCTGATGGGGCTGGATGGAGCAGAAGCAAAGTCTAGTCTAGTATACCAAAAAGGAGGTCTAATCTGTAAGCATCATCCTAGTAACTTTGAGTCTTAAATAAGCTGTGAATGGGTTATAGGAAATGGCGTTATCCTATCTTCTCCCTACCAAATAAAGAAGTACCTACCATGATCTCTACATTTTCCTCTTAGGAAGAATAAGAATATAGAAGAGAACTTACTTCGCTTATTTTAATAATTGGTGGAACAATCAAATACCATGTCTTTTCTTATGTTCTTATGGTACATTCATAAACTAATCAATAGATGGAGTACTACCAGGAAACTTCTGATATTAATCAGCTACGGAGATGTAGGAAAACGTTCATTTTTCTGGGTCTCAGTTCATTTTTCAAATGGAATTCCAAATTTCACCTCACAGAAATCTTAAGTAACTAGGTACTATGATGCATATGAAAATCCTTTGAAAGTATAACATCCTGTCATAGCTTTGTCAATATTGCTTTTATCATAGATGCCGATTCATTTTATAACAGTATTACAGATTGACCATAAAAATATATCCATATCTTTGAATTCTGCCAGCTTGTAGAATTTTAACTATTCCTGTGATGTCCTGTTCTTTCTTCAACAAACATTTATTTATTGCCTACATAATATGTGCCAAGTACAGTGCCAGCTGAGAAGGCTACATAGATTACTACTTCAATTTTTTCTGCACTTCAGAAGCAAAGAATAAAGAATAGTATGCATTATTAACCACATTGTAATGTGGTAGGTGCTGCATTAGAAGTATGGCCAGTGTCTCATGAAACATAGAAAAATGGTTAATCCAAAAAGAGGTGGAAGTTTGAAATTTAAGTTAGGCCTTCCTCTCCACCGGTAGCTCATTTTGTATTACCCAATTTCATATCACCAATATGAAAGGTAAATGAAGAAGGTGTCATTAATCCCATTTTATAGTTGAGAAGAATAAAGCTTAGGGAAAGTAAGGAGCTTATCTATGGTAATCTAGCAACTATTACTAGACCAAAGAATTAAACCCTGACTTGTCTTTGAAATCAAAATCCAGTCTGTATTTTGCCTGACACAACAGACACAATGACATCAAAAATGAATCAAATGAATAAGGTGACCCCAGTACCTTTCAGCTGACATTAGAAGGTAACACTTCAGCTTTATGCAAATTTCCATTTAATTACCTCATAGATTCAGATTGAGCAGCTTTGGTATTTGTGCAATTTTAATCAGAAGTTTAGTTCGGTTAAAACCATTTTAAAAAGCAAGTCTAATTAATTGTGTAAAGACTACTCACAGGGTAGGAGTGGAGGGTTAAAAATTATGACTAAAATCTGATTTAAATACTTTGCAACAATTTAGAGGGATCTGTTTACATATTAGATCAATGATCTAATCATGATCATGGCATCTTGAAGATGAAAGGATCCTTAGATATTATTGAACTAAATTCTCTTGCCTCAAACTGAGGCAACTGTTAGTTGGGTTAAAAAGAAACTATATTGGAAAATTATTCATAAGCTTAGCCACAGGCTAGGGTTCGTGGGAATGGAAAGCATTAAAAGTGATCTCCCTTGCGGATACCACTGGTTTAGTAATGGGATAAATTTGGCTGGAGATGATCTGCACAACAGATAGAACCACACGGTCAGGGCCAGGACATGCAGTAAGGAAAGACACAAAGCCCAGGACACAGGTGATTCTAAGTGTCAGGATAATTGCCTCCAGGAGAATCCAAACTAAGAAATTGAAAGCCATAGAAAGTAGTAAGGACATCGATGACAAGATCCTAAGGAAGTAACAGGTCAGAATTCAGAACAGCAAAATTCAAAATAAGGCCTGCATTATTATTGGTGCCAAGAGTGAATGAACTCACAAGACCTAACTCTGGCCCATCTCCACATGGGCTTCTATGTGCATAACCTGCGCTCTATCCCCACCTCCTTATATTGCACACCTCTCATTAGGCATTTAGCACACATATATTTTTATTATTTTATTGAATGTTTTATGTACATATGACTCCTCCATTCTAAATTAATTATAATATCATGGAGGATATTCTCTTATATTTATCCCTTCAAGCTTTTTGATTGTCCTCACTAATACTTATTTTATTGGGCAATTTACAGTCAACTCCCTTATTGCTCTTTATACATTCTCATGGAGGGGGTCAGAATAGCTCAGACAACCAACTGGCAGGAGTCATTTCTTCAAAAGACATGTTGGATCTTAGCCTCATTTTTCAAGGCCGAAAGGCCAGGTAATTGATGACTGTTTCCAGCCCAGGGTTGCCTCCTTGGAAGGGCAAAGGTTAGCTGTTTGCTCCTTCCCCCATACAAGCTACATTCATGTTTCACTCTTGACATCTGGAGGCAAAGACAAAATACTTTCTGGGAAGAAGTTCAGACTTCATCAAATTCTATTTTTGTCCTCAAACCAGCAGTTTCTGTGTTTAATTAAGAAGAAAATAGAGACACTGCACATGAGTTAATACGGAACTGACATATCCTGGTATTATATTAAGAAACATTCATGGAACCTTGCTCCAAAATGACAAAACTGTTCCCAGTTCTTCATTTAGAGATATGAATCACTAATTGATAATGCATTAAAGCCAAATTTAATCCAGTTAAACCTCAGTATTCTAAGCCTTTAAAATACTAATTGAAACCATAAAATCCCTCTCTCAGGCATTCCACATGCCTTCTATGCATCCTTATAGTGAAACTTTACATGCTTTCTCATGAACACATAGATAACCGAAAGAGCCTTTGTATTTAGAGTCAGAAGTCCTTGTTAATAATTTTGACCATTCTATTTAAGCAGGTATGTGATTTCTTCTGTACCTCTCAGCCCTAAAATTTTATTCTAATAAGAAAGTTGTTGGACCAGGTGAATCCTAAAGCTCCTTAAGCTGTGGTATAAATGTCTGAGTAGCATAATAATACTTCTGTGGTATAGATGTCTGAGTAGCACCTTGAAATAGAAATTCCATCCTCTTCACTCCTTGAAATAGACAATCACCTATGGCACTTCATTTCGGTATTCTTATTCCTTGAACTTCCTATCACCCAAGATCATCCTCTTTCTGAAAAGTAACTGTTTGATAAATGAAAGAAATAAGCGAAGCCATTTATCCTGAAAATATCCAGCTGGTGTGAGATTTTGGCCTACAGTACATGCTAATTAAATGGAGAAACATTTGAGATAAAAAAAACAACTTAATTTACTAATTAAATGACAAGTACTCTTCTCAAATTGTCCCTTTGGCTTACCGTGCATTTCGAGAGTTAATTAACAATACAATCAGGCTACAGTTGTGGAATGCCAATATGGATGTGATTTGAAGATGTAGCTTCTGTTTTCCATCATGACTTCTTTGGGTTTATTTACTTATTTTTGAAATGGGAGCTGTACCCTAATGAAGATTCTGGGTCTTTCAATTTGTCTCTGCAAAATTAAAATGAGTTTGTAGAGTCTTGCAAGATCTGCACACAACTCAATAGTTCATTAAATGGTGCATTGCCTAGCCCCTGACACAGGCATGTGCCTTGATTAGATTTCTTTAATAGTTTACTAGAAATGAGAAACGTAAAGTCAGTTTGGGTTTTGATGATGTCCATATGTTGAACACTTTTGAACTGCGTGATAATAATGCCTCTTGGGCATGGAAATAGCTCATCTGATAGACTGAGTTCAAAGTAGGTTAATGCCCTGAGGTAATGAGGAGAGAAAAACAGAATCCTGTTTTCTTTCTTTTTTCTGTCTTAAAATTTCAGTTGGCCAAAAGACCAGTCTTAAAAAATATATAATATGACTTTGTTATATTTGGATTTGGTAACTTGCTTTTCTTCCTTTCAGCTTAGTTTGCCATGGCCTCACCCCACCATCAACCTTGCCCTGAAATGTATCACCTACCCACTCTCGCCCCCACAGCAGACTATACATCCCTAAAATTCTGGCCTTGATGGTGACTCAAGAAGAGTGAAGTGCTGCCAGGTAGGGGCCACAGAGGACAACAGAGATGTGAGAGGCATTTACAAGTGAAAAGAGGAGAAGTTGATGGCAAGGCCTTCCCATTGGCAATGCTCTTGACCAGCAGTGAAGTTCAAGTCTGAAGATCAAAGCTTTTTGTCCCAGGAGAACCTGGCAAGGTTCAGGGTCTCCCTCCCTTATCAAAATTTGCTTTGAGAAGAGTTTTAATACTAGCCATTTATTCTTTGCTGTAATCCTTTGTGAGTTTTCTTTCCACATAATATGTACTTTGAGATTGATATTTGACATACAACAAATGACTTTTTGCTCCTTTGGAAAGGAATCTGATTTCTGCTTAGCTGGTGTCAGTTATCCCTTTGGAGAAGTAGTAGAAAGCATTCCTCCTGGAGTTTCATCAGTTCTTCTGCATGAAACTGTCAGATAAGATTGACTACTGTAGTAATGCAGTCCTTTTCAAGTATGTGCTTTTTATCTCATGCTGAAAACTAGGCACCACCCACTCAGAAATATGCATCATCCTTTCTAGATATCAGATATCTAGACCTCAGTATGGTTCCAGAGACCTACTGCCTTGATATCAACACCTCGGTTTTCTGATGATTGCAGGAAATAGATAAGTAGCGAACATAAATACATTTTAAAATGACAATGATTAATCTTCTGTAACTTTCTAACTAGGAGCAATTATACTATTGGTTTTTGTAATAATACCTTTTTTTTTTTTTTTAACATGGGCAGGCACCGGGAATCAAACCCGGGTCCTCGGGCATGGCAGGCAAGCATTCTTACCTGCTGAGCCACCATGGCCTGCCCAATACCTTATTTACCTTGCTTGCTTTGGACGAATTTTCTGAGCAATTACATTTTATTTTGTAACTTGTGAAACAACCCTAGGAAGAAGGCATGGTGTATACTTCAATATCTTCTCCATTATGACCCCTACTTCAGATCTTATCATGTACTGCTTTGCATTTGTATATTAGTTCATTTATCCATCTATGCAAAAAATATAATAATGATAATAATCGGCACAATTTCTGAGTATATGAATTATACCACTGTGCTTAAAATTAGAGACCTAAATGTGAATGATTGCTGGTTTCTGATTTTGAGGAACTTGTAATCTAATAGGGAGGACAACTACACCAACAATAGGACTAAAATGTTTTTAATGAAAGAGATATAACTAGTAAATTATCACAATGCAGAACAAAGAGTATTTAGCTAAGCCCCAGAATCTTGAAAATGTTCTGGATTGGTTAACACCATTTCATAACTTCCACATTGCCAGAGTCTAGGTTAGGACACTTGGTACTACTAAATAGTGATTAAAAATTGACTTTGAGGGGCTGTAAGAGTAGTTCAGTGGTAGAATTCTCACCTGCCATGCAGGTTTGATTCCTTGTCCATACACTTCCCAAAACAAACAAGAAAAAAGTAAACAAATGGTGCTGCAATAATGGGATACTCATATGGAAAAAGAATGAAATGCAACCCCTGCCATACAGTATACCAAAAAACAGCAACAACAAAAACCCAGACTTTGATCTCAGAGAACGTACAGATTATTAGCAGAAATATGCTAGTATAGAGACAACTAAGCCTGTGTTAGTACTAAATAGCCAGCCCATTAAACGATATATCACAAGAATGGCTCAACCAAAAATGGACATCTCTGCTCAGACCTGAAGATTTGGTAGAAGTCCAAGTTCAGTTGGATGGATAAGTAAAAGAGGAGGAAGGAGGATAATCCATTGCAAACTCAAGAAGCAGGTGGTATGAGTAAGCATGGAAATTTCAGGGAACTGTATGATTTTGTTACAATTCTTCAAGCCTATCTCTCAAATGTAAGGCAAATAATAGGCTGGATTGGTAACTTGTTATGGTGGTTGGGCAGATCACAAAATGACTTGTACTTTATTTCAGGATGTTTAGACTATATTCTGAAGGCAAAGGGAGATAACGAATGAGTTTAAAGAGATAAGTAACATAATCAGTACTTGTTAATTTACTTTTCTCCTTTGTAGCTAAGCTTGAGCTAGAATCTAGGCCCCTGGTTTTTCCCTCTTGTTCGTGCTTCGGACTCAGTATCACAGCTCTGCTCTACAGCGTTTGATTCTGTATGCCATTTCCATAAAAGTACTTCTCCATGCAAAACACAATTATATAAGATTTTCTCTTCTTTCCAGCTTTGAAAACTCTTTTTCTTATATACCAATGATAAAGAATCTAGCTTCATCTTAGAAATTATGCTCAGATAATTACCCTCTGCCAGTTTTCATACATTTGAATGGTAGATGACCTCACAGAATGATAATTAGAAAGTTGGAGAAGCCCTTTGAAGATGTGGGTTAGGGTGCCAAAAATGCTCTTCCCAAATGCATGTGCAAGAGAGATGCTCTGAGATATCACTGTAGGAAGGCTACATTAATGATGCCCTCACTATGAAAACATTAAATGTGTTCAAGGCTTAGTTTCTCAAAATGTTTTTACAAGGAGCTCCTTTGATCATCTCTCTAGTCCTCTGAGTGTACACATAATATAAATGATTTTTTCATTCATTATAAATTAATGAAGAATTCAACAGAATATTAGATATAATCAAATTCAATTCCCTCATACTTTTACATAAAATGGGTGCCCCCAACTGTAAGTAGTACAGAAATTCAATAGGCTGCTTGGTGATATAAATTCAAAACTAAGTTGGGTAGTTAGAATCTTTGTCCATATACCTTCATGCCCTCCCTTTGTTAGAATTCAATCCCTCTGCCATGAGATTCTGTGGCACCATCTTTTGGAGGGGGTAAAGTCTATCATCGTCATGCTCCATTTGTGCTAGGCTTGACTATGTGACTTTCATTGGCCTATGGAATATGCACAGAAGTGTCAGTCTACCTCTTCCAGGCCCAGGTCTCAAATGATTAAACATATGCATCATATGTTTCCACTTGCCCTCTTGTACTCCTGTCTTTCACCAAGAGAACACACCAGGAGAAGGCACTGGCCCAAGGAGAATGATGAGAGGACTTAGAGGAGACCTGAACCAATCTCCAATCTAGAGTCAAGCCCATCAGAGACCAGTTGAGCCCAGCAGATCTCCAGCCAATCTTCAGACTTGAGAATGAGAAAAATAATAAATACTTGCTGTGGGCCACAGAGTTTTTCAGTGTTTTTTTCAAGGCATTCTTGCAACATCAGATGACTCATACATTAAACCATCAAATTTCTGTCTTCCATCCCAAGGTTCTTTTGATTGCAAATATGTTCACATTTATGAATTTTGTTTAGCTCTATATACTATTTTCTAAAGATGCATGAAATCCCTCAGAAAACATGATCTCATTTACTTTATTTTAGGGTTCTTTATATACTCTCCAGACAAACAAAAACTGCCAAGTGCAAAGCATACTGAGAAAAACCTGGAAGCCTCTGCTGAACTTGAATCTTTTCTGGAGCCACTTTAAGCAAGAGAGGCTCTTTGTATAGGCTGAGTAGCTCAATGGCCATTTTGAGTTGTGTGAGATCCAAGCCAGGAACCAAACCTCTCCAAAAGTGTTCTACCTCTGGTAGCTAATATGAAAAACTACTTACAAGTGTGTGATAATAACTGAGAGCAGAATATAGGGTGGTGAAGTCACTAAGAGACTGGGAAGAAAAAGATGTCATTACCTATTCTAGGTCTGGGAGACAATGGAAAAAGAAAGGTTACCAGAGCCCAGGAGCTGAAGCCACTGGGAGGGGATGGAAGCTAACAAGGAGGCACTGTATGGAAGGAGTTAGGGACACAAAGGAGACACTACAACTGTCCGAGAGGGTGCCAAAAGCCAAAAGGAGGGAAACAACATCTTTGCTTCTTCCCTATTCCTGTTTCCCAGCAGGATAAGGGGATAGGAAAATAGGAGACTATTTCAGTCTCCCTTCAGTGCTATTCTAGTCTTCCTTCAAGGTCAAACCAAATCTGACATGAGTCCAGGAAATAAATATTTGTCATGGTCCATTCTCTATGATACAAGACAGAGCAGAGCAGGGCAAGGTCAGGAAGCTGAGGTCTGAGACCATGTAGGTAAGAAAAGAAGGTACAGTCCCCTTCTAGATGTCAAGCAGCAAAGAAAAGCAAGCTTTACATTTATTTCTTAAGAAAGTAATATCTGATTTTAATGGGATTTAGATTAGGTGGCCGGACAACATGGAAGAAGCAGCTAATGGAGTTGGGAGTGGGATGAGGAAGCCCTGGAAGGAGATGTATAGCTGTCCAAAGACAAACTTTTGAGTCCATAGGCATTTGTTGTCATCATCATTGCTAGTGCTAGCAAGTTCTATACTTATGTCCTATACATTTATTCAAAGCTATGTATCTCTTGAAAATTCTAATATCCATACCTTCTTTCCCAACCTATTCTATCCTTACAAAAAGAGGGTGAATAAATGTGTATGAGTGTGTATGCGTGTACATGTATATACACAAACTCATTAGATTCGGTGGCACATACAGTCATGGCAGGGGGGCCTGGCTCGAGTCTTTCTCGGGCTGTAACTGATCAATGGAGGAGACAAGCTCCGTGCACTGGTCGTGCATGTCTGGCAGCAACTCTGAAGCTGGAATCCAGGGTACAGAGAACACGCTAGCCAGGGGCACAGGGATGGAGTGCAAAAGTACTTCTAAAAATGTGTCTAATTTCTTTCAGATGTCTCCATCAGCTTAGTGGATGGCATGCCTTCCTGGTTTCCATTTAGTATCTTTTATAGTCACATCTCAAATATGAGATGAGTAAAAATGGCTTTTAAAAATAAATATTGCATATCTGTATGCATATACATATAGAATACAAAACCTATATACACACTTATAAAATCAATGCTATATAAAATATAAATACATATATACTTGAAAAAAACTTGATTACTTTTCATTTAATTAACTGATTTTTCTGTCTCATCTAATGGTACCTGCAGAAGAAAACAATAATAAATCATGTATAAAAATGATCCAATCCTTTCTACTGGGAAATACAGTTAGACAGACTTTCTCATAAATTGTTTAGCATAATGTGAATCTCCAGCGATTTTTCTGTTTGTTTAAAAGAAAAAAATTATTATAACTACAAGCTATGAAAGATGATTTTGGGAGGACAGGGCTAGGAAAGGGAGTAAGGTGGAACTGGCTAGGGGAGGAGGACGGAAGAGTGTTGGGAAAATTTGCATATTTTAAAAGATAATGAAGTAAGGTACATCCATACACCTCTGCTAAAAAAACACAGACTATCAATTTTGAAAAAAATATATATCAATGGGCAGAAATCACAAACAAAAATATTCATGAGTGTAAGTAAATAAATAAGCAAATCAATCAAGCAATCAGTCAAGCATCTTCCTCCTCCTTGGGCTTTCCAGTTCTTCTCTAGGGAGGGACATAGGTTGTATTAATGCTGGATATCCCAAGCCAAGATTATGAAATGCCCTCATGCTCATCAACTGAAAAAGAAGCAGCTTTCCAGCCCCAGCTCTTGTGAACTGCCTTCCCTTGCACAAGATTTACCCTGAAGTCTTTATTTAAAGATGACTTGTTTTTCCCTCCTAAGCAATCAATTGTTCAAATTAAAAACATAAGGGGAATGCTAAACTTACCCAAGAGAAACAACTGTCCTAAAGGACACAAAATACATTTAAAAAAAAAACAAAAAAAACACCACTTCAGTTCCATTCATTTCAATTCAGGGTTTAAGGGTTTCTTTTGTACCCTATGCTTACCATCACATCATACAATTTGCAAACATTTTCATCATTACATTAAAGTTGTTCTGTATGTATTTCTGTTGGATAATAAGGTTTGTCCTATTACATGCAACCACCTGCATTTAAAATCTATTATGAAGAGCATTACATATCATTAAATGTTCTTCCACAAAATCATATTAAAAGTTAAATGTTCTGTTACATTAATATATCTCAATTTGTTTACCCAATAACATTAAGTTGAAAACTTAGATTATTTTCATTTTTTCTTCATTACAAAAAATGCTGTGATGATGTAAACATACTAACAGGAAAAATCTCAAAATATAATTATCATTATTTTCTTCATATAGCTCCTAAAAATATAATTACTGGGTCAAAGAATATGCACATAAGCCTTTTGCTACATATTTCCACCTGATATCTAGCAAAGTTGCAACAATTTATATTCCTGGTAATGGTAGATTCTTTACTGTATCTCACTTTCAAACAATGAGCAATGCCACTTATTTAATCTTATTTTTAATATGCATTTTGATTGCTAGTGAAATATAACTTTTTCATTTATTTAATACTCATCTCTATGTATGGATTTGTGAATTCTTATCCATATTCTTCACCTGTGACACCAAAACGTATTCATTTATATCTGCATCAGGTCCTGTGCTAAGAATTAGGATGTAGAAGGTGAATAAGATGGGGAAGATCCAAATTGTGAGAAGAATCCAAATGTACATACAAAAATCATAGTCCATGCCTATGAGTTATTTAGCTATGGAAAAACAATATATTTAAAGAAATTATACATAGATTATTATCAGATGCTTAAATTATCTAGATTCATAAACTGTGTTCATTAAAGAATGGATTCAGTTAAGTGGTAAAATTGCTGGGAAAATGGGATTTAAGCTATACCTTGAAAAACTAGCAAGATATAGATAGACTAGAATAGAAAGAAATTTCCACTTGCAAATTGTAGTCATAATCATAATCATAAAAACAACCACTGTCACTATTATTTCTTGATCACTTTACTAACATTAATTCATTTAACCTTCTCGATCATCCTTTGAGCTAACAATAGCCCCAATTCACAGATGAGGAAACTGAGGCTTAAATGGTAAAGCCTGAATTTTAACTCAGACCAGCCTGATTCTAAGGCTTAGCATCTTAACTCCTAAGTCTTACCATACAGAACCCAAGAGTCATTGTTGAGAGTGAATATAGTATGTGAGGGGTGATAGTAATGAATTTAATATGAAGTTGAAAATAGTAAGCACCCATGAAAGGATCTTTGAGAAACAATCTCATCCATAGCATTTGAACTTAGGAAGATCTGAAAGTCAACCACATCCATTGGACACACAGTCTGGGTGGGCAGTTTTTTTTTTTTTTTAAGTATTTTAAATTACTAATAGAATATTTCCCTTTGTATCTTACCTCTCAGATGATTTCCATGGAGAAAATCACAGTGACGAGCTGGAAAACATTAAGAAGTTGACCTCAACGTTGTTTTCTTCTGTAATGACATTATGGTGAAAAGGAGTCTGATGTGCCTCTCAGGGACATTGCCTCAGCCTGGATTTGGGGTATTGGAAAGAATGAGGATCCATGATTGAGAAAATTCTTCACACATTTGAGCTGAACTTTCTTGACATTTAGTGTCTTTACAAGAAGAGCAAAGTGAGTTGGGAAGGATTTTCTTTTCATAACTCTCGTAACTCCAGTGTTTTAAAACTAGCTTAGCATTTTATAATTAAGTTCTTGAATGAATTCTACCTGGAGGGATTGATCCATGCTTCTGTTCTCAAAAAGTCTCTGAATGCAACCACTTTATCTTGGTGAATCAGAGAATTTCATAAGCCATCTCTGATTTCCTTAAGAAATAGCATAAATTAACAGGTTTCAAATGGATCTTTATGCACCTCCCATTGCTTATCCTAATTTTAACCTGGTTTCCAATTTATACCTCTATGTATTTATAACGCAACAAATCATCACAACCTCAGTGTATCCAGGTAAGTGCATATCTTAAAGAAGTTTACATCTCCATGATCTTTGAAGAAGTGTTTATGGAAGATAATCCTGAAGGCATCTCTGTCCATAAAGATAGGACATCTACTGGAAGATACTATCAATGTTAATTAATATTTACTGAAATATAAAGAGCACTAGGTCTGTTTTCTCTCATCCATTTCTCTGGCTCCTGTCTTAAATATTCCTATGTGAGTTACCCATGTTTGGGGTTGGTTCAAATTCTCTTCGTAGCATGTTTGGCTAATATACACAGATTGTAAACCATGGTAGCTTTTACTTGGCACCAACACCCAGACTGGTAAGATTCTTGTTTCCTTCCAGAACTGTCTTCAAGAATTAATCTGGTGTCAGCCTCAAAAATAATTCCCTCTGTCCCCAGGTTTTTCATTGCTTCTTTTCTATGGCCACCCTAATATTTGTCAGTTCTATTCTGGTACCTAATTCATGAATCAAAAAAGTACATTTCTTCTTCCTTAGCTTCTTTCTATACTGCATTGACCTCCAGTTACTTCTGATGCTAGAAATCTCTCTGTCTCTGACTCCGGAAAATTGTCTTCTCTATTCTTGCTCATTTCTTTCCACTTGGCTTGGCTTATCTGTATCACATATCTAGTTATGAAAGCTGATTGGTAAAAACTTAGCTTCAAAAATCTCTACTTAGTTTTGTTGAAGGCCTTATGGCTTTGAGAACAAATGCCATCTTTCTGGCATCCGGCTCATATCCTACCCTTCCCCTCTAGCCTTCTGAAGAATAGAACTTCCATTGACATCTTCTCATTTTAAAGCTTAGATCCTACTGAAAAACTAACAATAAATGTCATTTAGTACTAACAATAAATGTCATTTAGTAATTTTTATGGTTGAGCCTAGTTTTTAATTGTAATCAGAACAGAGTTACCTATCCTGCTCTGGCCCTAAGACTGAGCAGTCACTGGACTTTTTGTAATGCTGCCCAATATTCAGGTTCTTTTTGGGTCCTTATTTGAATGCCTGATTTGATGGAAACTGATTTTCCTAAATCCTACCTCTAAGTCAAAGAATATGAAAAGAATGCAAGTTTAAAGTAACAGCAATAAGCACTTACAGTTAATTGCAGAAGGGTGACTGTTCTCTTACACCTTTCTAAAAGTTGCATATTCAGTGTCAGTTCCATCAAGCAAACTTTTATAATCATTCCTGTTTTAATTATTTTTATTTTTTCTGGGCCTTTATAACACTTATTTTTTTGTTTTTTGTTTTGTTTTGTTTTTATTAACACTTGTTTTTAATTATTCTTATAGTACTTGGTAAATGTTCTTTATATTATCTTCAACTGTGCCCACATCTCCACTCCTTCCTAACATATAAGCTTCTTGAAGGCATGGCTGTATCTTAATTTGCTTTCATTCCCTCAAGCCATCAATACTTCCTTCTTCTAGGCTGAAACTCATGGTCAAACACTTTAAAAACGTTCTGAAGAGGGTTCTCAGTTCTACCTCCTGGATCAATTGTTTATGTTTTCTCTCGTCATGTTAGTGAGTCTTCTAGCACTCCCAGAGAAAATCACTTAGCCATTCTGATGGACACACTTTTTTATTAATATGTTCCAATATCATGTGGTCTTCCATAAAGGCTATGCCAAATTTTTACTTTTCCTAAAAATACATTCCTAACTGACAACCTTTTCTTTCCAAGCAATTCCAAAGCTTTACTCTCTTATAAGTTCCTCTTTCAATAGCCTTCTCACTTGCAGTCACTCAGATTTTGACTTTTCAGAAAATAGGAGCCATTAAGAATAATGCCTTCACATATCCTCCACTATCTCCAATCTATATTTTTTCTATTTTTACTGTCTGAATCAAAGAGGCTTCTCTACTTTTTTCTTTACATTAAATATCTCCATTTGTACTTTTGATCCTATTTTAAAAATATTTTTGGACATTTTCCATCAAATACTTCCTCATCTTTTTCTCTTGAACTCTTCATTTGTCACCAATGACATGTCTTTTACCAGAGAGGTGTATAAGGCATCCACAGTCTTATGAAACTATATTCTCTATCACACTTCTCACTTAAGCTGCAGCTCTGTTTCCTTTCAGTGTCAAACTATTGTACTCTAACTCCATCCCCTTACTTACCTCTGAGCCTATAATCAACTTTCTACCCTTCCATCCAGCTAAAAACATTCTAACAGATAGTCAACAAAAATCTGCTAGCTGTCAAATCTTGTGGCTTCTTTTTCAGGGTCCTTCTTCCTGGACTTGCTCAGAGAACTAACAGAGAATTATTTTGAAACTCTTCTTTCCTTGAGGCTCTACAAAATCACTCACCCATTGGCTCTTTCTACCCTTTGATTACTTTCTTTTCTTTGATTTTTTACTGCTTATTGCTTTAATTTTGGTCTTCATTTACTAGAGCTCCTATAACACAGTAACACAAACTGGGTGGTTTAAAACAACAGAAATTCATTTTCTTATAGTTCTGGAGACTATAAATAAAAAATCTGTAGGGGAGACTCCTTCCTTGACTCTTCCTAGGGTGGTTTGCTGGCAATATTAGGGCTTTAATCTTAGCCTCAGTCATCACTTCTCCCCTGTGTCTCTGTCTGTGTCCAATTCTCCTCTTCTTATAAAAACACCGGTCATATTGTATTAGGACCCACCCCAATCCAGTTTGGCATCATCTTAACTAATAACATCTTCAAAGACCTTATTTCCAAATAAAGTTATATTCACACCACAATAAGGACTTACTTAAACATGTCTTTTTGGGGACCGCAATTTGACTCATAACAGTATTGATGTTTTCTAGGTTTCTTTTTTTAGCCTTTTTCAATATTAATGATTACTGATCTTTTTAGTTGTATTTTACGCCATCCCTTTTCTGTGGTGTGTGAAAATATTTTCTCACAGTTAGCTATCACTATACACAATGAAGTAGGTAATATTCTCATACTTCTTTTACAAAAAAGAACCCTGAAGCTTAAGGAAGTAAGTAAATTACATAGAGAACTAAATAAGTTGTGAGCTGGTATTAGCATCTCAGTTTGCTGATTTTTTTGCTCATTCAAAGGTATTTCATGAATAATTACTGTCTTTATGTTCCTGACTCTTAATATCCATATATCCCACCTTGACCTTGTTTCTACTCCCAGATCTGTGTTACCACATGCCCTTTAAATCTTGGATCCTATCAACTTCTCTTCGCGTTGGCCACACAAGACCCTGGCCAGATCATGCTAGTACCTTAATGTTCTTGATTTCTTACCTTGCTCCTGCTGTCCTCTCTGCCATGGACTGTCTTAACTAGGATTTGTTGTCCACATGGTGAATTCTTAATCTCCTCTTCATTCTTTAAGGTCTAGTTTGAATGCATTTTCTTGTTTTTAGCTTCCCCTGACTTTCACAAGCAAAATTAATTTTTCCCACATCTGTATGCCTTAACAAATTCACTGGCAATAGCTCCATTATAATACTTGACACATAGCAGCATAGTTTGTTTGCTTGCCGTATAATATTTTTTCAGTAAATAGATGGTACAATGCATTAATTGATGATTGCCTTTCTATATTCGGTAGAGATTGATGAAGTGCTTTTCATATAGTATGACCTCAGTAATCATTGATTTAAGAAGCAAAATAAATGAATATATACAAATATTTCTCCCAAAGTACATTTTAAAATAATAATTCTAGAGTTGACATGTTATCCCTGTGCATTTCTAGTTGTTCTTTTTTTGCTAATCAAGGCACGCAAGAAATTCTGTTCCAGTCTCTGAACTCTGTCCTATACTATTTCTCCTGTGTCAGATGTCATTTGATGAACATAAGCATAAACATAATCCAAATAACAAGGTAGACATTGAATAAGTGCATGTATGAATAAATTATAAAATCAATAAATAATTTTTAAAACACTGTTCTTCCATTACTGCACATCCAACTCCTGTGTAGCTTTTAAAAACCTGGTACAAAAGTCATCCCTCCCACAAATCCTTTTTTTTCTTTTCTGAACTCTTCTAGCTCTGTATCTGTATCTCTCCCATGAGGGATCTCTTTATATCTTCCATCTGATTTCTTCTACTAGTCTGTGAGACTATTGAGAATAAAGTTCTCCTTATTACTCCTCTTTGGTTTCCCTTACGTCTGGAATAGTTTTGTTTTTTGTTTTTTTTCTCACAGTAGGACAATGAGAGTAATAATCCACATGTGGCTAATCATAAATTCCTCTTTAAATAATTAAACTAAATAATATAATGGAATAGCTAAAGCTCATTAAGCCAAACAATAAGCATCAATTAACTGTAAATACAATGCCCAGCCCTATGCAGAGGCACTATGAGTGATATAGAAGAAAAATACATGATGGTTTCCCTCGTAGCATTATAGAGTGGCCAAATGGACAGACTTTTACAAATGAAACTAGAGAAATGGAATGTAATCAAATGAGTGATTCTTTCCAATTGCATCACTGTCATTTATATGATGGAGGAAGATTTCTTCTCTTCTTCTTAATTGTGTCCAATGATTCTGAACTTTAACAGCTGGAAGTGAACAGCTTGACTGACAACCGTCAGTAGAAACTCATGCCTGGGAATGAGTTCAAAGCACTGTGATTACCAAAAGTGGGATCATCAAAATCAAGTTCAGCCCATGGGGGAAAAAACCTCTCATCATGAATTCTGTCTACACAGGCTAAGGGGTTGAACCAATGAAATTAGAGACTCAAGCTGTGAAACTGGAAGCTGTTTCAGTGAGGTTTGATGCTGAGGTCACTATTGAATGTAATGGGTTTGTATTGCTAACAGTAACCACCAGGCAAGAGTTAGGAACAATTTGTCCCACTCTAGAAAGAGTGCCAATCTAAAGTGTATATGTGTCCAGGATCCCTCCACTAACCTCCTGACTGACTTCAATACCATTTAGCCCCTGGTCCTGACAGTTTTCTTAAGTGAGCTCTCTAAACCAAAAATTCAGAAAGCATTTATTGACCTTTGGGATATTGGCTAGAGAATTTTTTTAAAAAGAAATGTAAGTGTCTTAGTATGTATTCTAGTTTGCTAGCTGCCAGAATGCAACACACCAGAGACGGATCGGCTTTTAATAAAAGGGGATTTATTTTGTTGGTTCTTCAGAGGAAAGGCAGCTAACTTTCCACTGAGGCTCTTTCTTATGTGGAAGGCACAGGATGGTCTCTACTGGTCCTCTCTCCAGGCCCCTGGGTTCCAACATCTTTCCCCGGGGTGACTTCTTTCTCTATCTCCACAGGCATGGGCTGAGCTGCAAGTGCTGAGATGAGGAACGCCAAGCTGCTTAGGCTGTGCTACATTGCGTTCTCTCATTTAAGCACCAGCCAATTAAGTCAAAGGTCACTCATTGCAGCAGACACGCCTCCTAGCTGACTGCAGATGTAAATCAGCAACAGATGAGGTTCACCTACCATTGGTTTCGCAGCAACAAGACTAGGTATGCTCACCTGGCCAAGTTGACAACTGAATCTAACTAACACAGTATGCAACTATTTGTTTAAAATGACATCTGGCCACTGATATAGCCCCAGATAGTTTTCTTTAAAATATCTGTGAAGATATAGAAAGGATAAAAATTGGAAAATGAGTAAAAATTTTCCATAAATCCTGAAAACTTATTTCCAGAATCTGGGGAATATGAACTCTTATTATAAATCTGGTGGATGTGGTGTATTAACAATTGATGCTTCTCTTTGTAAGAAGCTTGTAATCCCTTCCATGAAACAAGAGCGTACTCTGGTTTATCCCTGGCTGTCAATTACCCCCCATCCCAGCTTAGAGACACAGGGTCAGTACAGACCAGAAAACAGAGTGAGTGTCCTTCTCCTGCTTCTATATGGGTGCTGCTTTTAAACATTATCTGGAACCTCACTTATATAATAATAGTTAGCTTCGTTAGTGCCTTAAGAACCCAGTTGATTTAAAAAGTTTATCTGTTGTCACTAGCCCAGAGATACCACTGTCCATATTATAAAAAAGGTATCCTTCTTTTAAGATACTTTACTTCTATCTGTGGAAAACAATTATAATACATTACTTTTGTTAGTGTAAGACACTTTACTGTCATTTGCCAGAAAATTTCCTTGCAGTGCTATTATGTCTACATTATAAGAATGTCTACTAAATGCATAAGAAACATGGTCTGCAAACTATTCTTTGTAGCTTTTCCTGACATTTGCAATACAAACCTTTTAAATATTTACAATTCATTAAAACATAACAATAGCAAAGAATGTCCCAATTTGTGAGTGATTAGCAAGATTGCTGTGATGTAGCTGAAGTGATGATCTCCTCTGTTTCTTTCTGTGATCTAGATTGCTATGACTTTATTGCCAACATCCTTACATATTACATTTTTAAATGCTACATAGAAAATAATTTTCCTGTGAAATTTCCACTTTCTAGGTCAAAACTGTTGAATATTAGCAATTTCATATCTTTCACTCTAATACAGGGCAATCTATTTTTTAAATAGATGGTCATTTAAAATATTTTAGAGTAATTTTGTTTTGTGAAAATTCTTCCATATCATTAAATTAATGGTACATTTAAAATTGTGAATAAGTGAATAAACTTTCAAGGAAAATGGAATGGGCATACTTTACCCTATTTTTCCCATTAAGTATGACTAAAATCCTTGAACATTATGTGTAAAACAAACATAAGAAGACACTGGAAAGTGGAAAAAAGAAGGAAGACCAGCTAGTAACCTAAGGATACAATTCATGGTGATGAATTCCCTGGGTTTTCTTTTTGCCTCAAAAATCCTAGACTTGGAACTGAAGAGTAGCAACCCAAAATAACAAAGTATGCAGACAAACAAAAAAAAAGCCCTACAAAAGCTTGCTCACTCTACCCTAAATACTCAGAAAGGGATGCTTGGCAAGACAGATAATTTCTGGACAATAATTGCTCTCTTTCAACAAACATCACACACACACACACACACACACATGAAAAAAATAGTGGCTCCATTTACATCCATACCAGCAAAAGCCATACTAGCAGCCTAGCTGCCTCCCCTCACTAGGCTATAATGAGCTACCCCAACCCTTAATCACACAGGGTCATGCCAGAGAAGGCTGAGTGAGGGATAGGGAGTCGGGAATTTCATCCCTATCAGGTGGAAATGAGCCCCCTCTCCTGGGGCATCAAGAGTGGTGTCAGTAGAAACCACATGAAGAATAGTAACAATGTGCTCCTGAGCTTCCCAGCTAAGAGGCATCCGTTGACACCTAGGGGGAATCCCACTCAAATGTAACTAGGAGCCCCTCCCTCCTTCAAGTATCAATGGAGATCAAGTAAGGAATCTGGACTTCTGTCCACACTTGCCAGTAGTGAGATCTTCTCTGCCCCTTCTCCTCTAGAATACTTTCAGAGGAAGCCAGGTAAAATAGAGGTTTAAATAAGATCCAGTCTTATAACACAATGCCCTAAATATCCAGGTTTCAATAAAAAATTATTCATCACACCAAGAACCAGGAAAATCTAAACATGAATGAAGAAAAGACCATCATAGACAAAAACACTGAGATAACAACGATATCAGAATTTTCAAAGATTTAAAGAAGCCACACACTTGAAACAAAAGAAAAGAAACAGAAAATTTCAGCAAAGAAATAGAAGGTATAAAGGGGAACCAAATAGAAAAGAAACTAAAAATTACAATAACTGAAATGGAAAATGTGCTTGATAGACTCAGTAGTAGAGTGGAGGTGATAGAGAAAGAATCAATGAATTGAAGGCAGGACAAAAGAAATTACCCATTCCAAAGAACAAAAAGAACATAGACAATAACAAAACCAGGAAAGGTCTACCATTTGCATCATCAGAGTCTTGGGAGGGAGAGGAGAAAGATGGTAAAGCTGAAAAATTACTGAAGAAATAATAACTGAAAACTTTCTAGATTTGACCAAAACTCGAAGCCTACAAATTCAAGAAGCTCAGTAACCCTAAAAAGGTGCATTCAAAGAAATGAATAAGATACATCATACTCAGATTTCTGAAAACTAAAAACAAAGAAAAAATTGTGAAAGCAGCGAGAGATAAATGACCCCTCACCTAAAGAGGAAAACATTTTGAAACATTTAGAAAGATTATGGATTTCTCAGCAGAAACCACGGATGCCAGAAGGAAGTGGCAAAACATCTTCTAATGCTGAAAAAAGAAGAACAGCCAAACAGAGTTCTATAGCCAGCAAAAATATCTTTCAGAAATGAAAGAGAAGTCAAGATGTTTTCAGTGAAGGAAAAGAGAATTTGTCACCAGCAGGCATATCATAAATAAATGCCTAAGGAAAATTCTCTAAACAAAAATGAAATGATAAACATGAAATCTTGAAACATCAGGAAAGAAAAAGAAAAACAGAAAAACTAAAAATATAGGTAAATACAATACAATAGCTCATCTTTGTAGCTCTTGCTGTTGCAAGCAGAAAGTATCACCTGCCAGGGTCCCAGTTATGGGCCAGGGGCATAGAAGGCCTGGAACTTTGCTGCTGCCACTGCTTCTGCAAGATGATCCTAACTGCAGATGCCCTACTTATGCAGCAGGAGCGGCGAAGGGAAGGGCCTTTGCTGCTGCTGCTGTTGCGAGTTGATCACCTGCCCACCAGCCAGGCTCACCCAGAAGTTTCTCTCAATAGACACCGCAACAGAGTTTGACCCAGAATATGATCTGACAGTTAAGTCCCACTCCCCCAGCAACCATAGTTGTTAGTCATATAAGAAATAAATAAATGCACATAACATTATGTGAGAGCAAGAGATTGCCACCTCAAACTGCTCTTACATTTATGAGTATATATGAACATCATGGAAACTTGTGTCACACCTAGATAGGAACAAAATCTCCTTAAAGCACCCTTCTGAACAGTGGACAAAATCTCTTAACTGCAGATATGGGGTACAAGTTTTATTAAGCCTTGATGACAGAATCTTTGCTGTGGTTGTCAGAGATCTATGACTATACAAGTTAGTGTGTTTGCTGTTATTTACATTTATGTAGCATAACAAAAATAAGGAAATGATATGTAGACTTTAACCTAACCTAAACCATTAAATTAACAATGTAGGAATATGTTAGCAATATAAATAGGTATTGCCATGTAGGAATACTTTTTAAAAATATTCTGCAACTTCCAATTGCTTCTGAGAAGAATTTCATGAAGACATCATGAAAGGTTTTTGTATTGTGCTTGCTGTCTTTTTGCACATCTCTTGTTTTTGCTTTGTGCCATTTGTAATTGGAATTTTATTTTCAAATTCAGAGAATTTTATGCAACCTCTCAAACTTTCAGATTCTCAATACAGAACTGATTAACTGAATTTTTAAAGAGGAACTGTATAATTTTTTAAAGAGGAAACAAATAGAAATTTGGTTTGGCTACAAATAAAGAAATGTACTGTGAAAATATTAGGTACTTATGACTTAAGAAATGACCTTCTTATTGATTCCTATTTCCCATTTCTGCTTATCTTTTCTCTCTTTGTCTTTTTCTTTCTCTCTTTTTCCTTCTCTGCTTCCTTCTCCCACCCGCACCCCCATGCTCCACCTCTACCCCCACCCATCCTCACTCTCAAAGTTTAATTGTTCCTCTTCTGTTCTAACCCATGGCCTAAATCTTTTGGGTGGCAAAAATATTTGAGAGATTAAAATTCAATGTGAAAAGTTCAGTCATTACCTAGAACCCCAAGGAGTTGACTACACTCCTTGTATCTCATTAACATGCATCCCTGGGTGGCTGCCATGGCTCAGCAGGCAGAGCTCCGACCTGCCGTGCTGGAGGTCTGGAGTTCGATCCCTGGTGCCTCCTGCCCATATGCAAATTAAAACAAACAAACAAACAAAAACATGCATCCCTCTGCCTGCTTTAATATTATCTTTGGTTGACCGGATCATGCCTGATCGTAAATGGAAGCAATCTTATTTAATCCAATAGGCAGGCAAGGCTTTATGGGAGAAGTTGTGTCTCTGCATAAATATAGCTGGTTTGATGTGCTCTGACATCCAGTGAGCAATCCAGTCAAAGAATTCACCTTCACAAGATGAATATATTTCCATGGAGAGTATTGTGTAAGCTTATCCAAAGGAAAAGTGGAGAATTGGTCATCTAGAAAATGTATTTGAAGAAATGGCTATGAACCTTGATCTTGTCCCTAAATTCTCATGGCAGAATTGTGACTTCCTAGATTCCAGAATTTGTCTTCTTTTTTTCCCCAATTCAGTCTTATTTTCTGATCTACTGCACTGTTCAATGCATTTCCATCATATAAATCTTAAAATGAAAGAGTAAAATCTCTTTTTAACGAAGGACAAAGGTTTTAAATCATACTACATTAGTAAAGAATCTCCATGAATTTTCTATATGTCATTGCATTTAATAATAATAAATTATTAAGATTGCCTACAATGAATAAGCATGATAATCATAATATATTTTATACTTTAGTTGAATATGACATCATCTCATTACAACAGAGCCTTATCATTTCTGCAACAATTTTATTTCACCATAGACTTCATTCTTGATGATAATAATCACAACTCCCTGTCAAAAGCCATACTATTTGTCATATTACATGTAGAATAAAGCCTGAGAATTATTTAATCTTTTGTCAAAAAAGGTCAATTGAGCCACATAGAAACAACTTTGTTATAAAATGATCAATATGCACCATTTTACATGTCATATATTATACTATGATAAGATTTATTACATATCTTTTATAGCTATGTCTCCTTTCTATATGATTGCACTGTATATTTAGCGATGGCATTTTATTAACCACTAACTATACCTTCATAAGGTTGGGAGTATAAAGTATGATTTTAGCCCCATGAATTCATGATAACAGGGCAAGTGACAAGCCCTGAATTCTTACACGGATTAAAATTTCCACGAGAAGTGTAGCCATTCATACAGGAGAAATATAAAAGTAAAAAATAAGGATCTCATATTAATATATTTTTCCTCCTTTTTATTTCATTCCTTTAAATTACATGAGTAATACAAGCAGATTGTAGACTGTTACCTATGACCACAACACTCAGGAAAAGCCACTATTTAACTTTTCACATACAGCCTTCAAGCAGTTCTCCTCTTCATTTTTTATAGACTGATAGATTTAACACTGGAGTATTAAAAATGAGTTAAATGGCAGTTTTAAATTGACTTAATCTTTAACTATATATTGTAAACTGCATACTGAGTGATGCAGGCGTAAAACAAGATCTCAGACATTAAGACGCTTCTAATTTGACAGACACAGGTGCAAGAATATAATCTTCAAGATAGCAGCAACTTTGTTTCTCATTCACTACTAAATCCCCTGCACTACGCATTTAGGACAGCCTACAGTAGGAACTCAACAGATATACTGAATGGATGAATTAATGAAAAAGAAGCTAGTTAAAATATAGTATAACATAAAAACTGAAAAGGATCTAATGACTTGGGGTTGCTTTGGGCAGTTAGAGTTGTTTCACTGAGGAGGTGTTTAACTTGGGCATTAAAGAGCAGAGGGAAAGCATGCGATCTGTTTGCAGAATCTCTGAAGATAGTTGAGTTGGAGCATGAGGTGCAAACCCTAAGAGGTATTATTGACTTGGAATTCACTGCATGAGCTGTGAAAGCTTGACTATGAGGAGGGTTTTATCTTTCACGAATTTGAAAGTCAGTTTATATTTGTGATCAGCTATCTGCCCATAGGAATTATATTTGAAGAAAATGTCCCTAATTTGCATGTTCAGATGAAATTTGAGGAACGAAAAGCTGGAAAAAGAAAGAATAGGCCATGGAAATAAAAGAATCCTGAACCAGAGGCATTCAAAATTTATGTAGATGAGAAGGACCACACTGCATGAGACACTGCACAAAAAGAGAGATGAACTGTGCCTTCTTTGCCCTGAAAAAGGCAGGGAATGAATTATGGAGAGGGCTAAACTAACATGAACTGGATCAAGCATTAGGATAAACAGGTATAGCATGGTGGAGTAAGAGCAAAAACATGTGAGACCTGCTGCCACTCTTTGCTAACTGTGTAATGTTGATGGGTTAGTTTAAGCTTTCTGATAGTTGGTGTCCTTAAATCTATAATGGGAGTATTCACGATGGTTCAGTAGTAGAATGCTCACTTTCCATGCGGGAGACTGGGGTTCGATTCCAAGACCATGCACCCCCCTCCACAAAAAAAGAAAGGAAAAGAAGCTATGATGAGAGTACTAAAAATATCCCCATAAGACTGTAAAAGGCTTGAATGAATTAAAACTGATAAAGGACTAGCACATGATTATCAGTCCAAAACGCTGATAAATTTTATCAGCACATTTACCTATGGGGCCTCTACCTATTAATTTTTTAGTTCTTTAAAATTTTTATTATGCAATATTGATGCACAGCATTATATGTGGTATGTATGTGTAATGAAGCATGATCATAAACCAAATATATGTGAACAGATCATTCAACATCAAAACTAGAACAGAATCAATATCACTACATGCTGGTCCCAAATCATAAGGTAGCCATTATGTTGACTTTGTAAATACATTTTTGAGACATAATTTACATGCAAAGTTTAGTTTTATGGATTTTGACAATTATATACCACTACAAAAACAGATATAACAAGCATGTGATCACTACCCTAATAAAAATGTGAAATAATTCTATCACCCTAGGAAATTCCCTCTGTCCTTCTGCAGTCAGTCCCAACCACACTAATGCGTCCCTCACAATCACTGATTTGATCTATTTCCCTACATTCATTTTACCTATTTTAGAGTTTCATGAATTGAAGAATTTGTTCTACCAGCCTTCTTCTGCTCAACCCAATGTTTAGAATCATTCATGTTGGGTTATCAACAGTTTATTAATTCTTATTGCTGAGTAGACTATGTCACATAGAAAATGCCACAACAAATGACATTTGGGTTGTGTCTAGTTTGGGTTATTATGAACAAAGTTACTCTTAACCTTCATGTACAAGACATTTTGTGGATATGTTTTTATTTCAGGCAAATACTTAGGAGTGAGATGATGTCTGGGTAATAGGGTAGAGAAATATTTAACTTTATATGACACTGCCAAACTTTTTCTGAAAGTTTTTGGATCATTTCACTCCTACCAGAAATCTATAAGCATTCTTATAACTCATGTGCTCAACAACATTGGATATTGAAGGACTTTAACTTTAGACTTCCTAAATGACATAAAATAGGTATCTCATTGTGGTTTTAATTTGTATATGTATATGACTAATCATGGTGCACATCTTTTCCTATTGTCAGAAGTATATCTTCTTTTCTGATGGGTCTGTGCCCATCTATTTTTATCAAGCTCTTTACGACCTTATAATAAAGTTTTAAGAAATACTTATAAAAATGAATGGAAATCTTTTACCAGACATATATATATATATATATCACATATTTTCTCTTGGTCGGTGGCTTTCCTTTTCATTTTCTTAACAGTGTTTTTAGAAGAGCAGAGATTTCCAAGTACAATTTATTAATTGTCTATCCATCCTGGTTTGTGCTTTATGTGACCAAAGAAGTCTTTGCTCAGTCACCTCCTGGCCTTTTGGCTAAGATCAAGTGTTGAAATCTTTGGCTAGTTTAAGACTATAAAGATTTTCCCTTGCATGTTCTTGCAGAAGTAGAATAGTTTATTCCTTAATACCATCTCCTGTGGTAGACATCGCTATCACCATTTCAGAATTATGGAAACACATGTTGAGGCAAAGGTGGTTAAAGTATACATTAAACTCAGGCCTGTCCAACTTCCTAATGAATTACGCTTAAGATAAAGAACACAAGCTAGGATTTAAACTCCAAAGTCCTGAAACCTAACCCTAAATTCTCTACTTCTGAGCTCAGTGACCTTGTATAAATCATTTCTCTTCAGAAAGTCTCTGTTTCCTCCTTGGTTAAATGGAAAACCTCCATGTTCGCTGCCAATTATGATTTTATAAGTAAGCAAAGCCCAGACTCCTCTAATGTGGGCTCTTGCAGGCTAATAGTAAGCTGCATTTGGAAGCTTCTAATGCATTTTTTAAATGATGGGTAAACTCCTTCAGCCTGTGCTGAAGAGGGATGTTGGCACTGCTGTGCCATTTCACCCGGGTGTGCTGGCCAGATTCCAATCTTGTAATTACATTCTGTAGCACTGCTCTCCCCTGCGGTTCCAGTTGGGATGTTGTATGAGTGTTCACAGCGCACCCTGCCTTCCTCAGCAATTGAGATTTGTCTCTCTGTGCCATGAAACAACCACCAGGCCTGCCCCAGAGGTGGCCTCAGCCTACACTCCCTGTGCAGGGATTCCTGTAGGAGTTTTAATGGAAGAGGTCTTGAGATCAAAGTTTTCCTATCAATGGAAATGGCTTGGGTTAGTTCCTACAAGCATTAAAAAACTCAGGGTCTGGGCAATGCCAAGAACATGATGTAGGCAAGGACACAACTTGGAAGGAATTTTACTTTTTTTTTTTAAGGGAGATGAAAATATATGGTTCTAAGCAGAAAACAAATGCAAAATCCTGTGTTTATTTCCATCAGGCTGATGCTCCAGAAGTAACCTCACTAATTAGATTTTTCTGTAATTTTGTTATTAGATCTTAGTTAATGAAATTGTACCATGCATCTCGCCTGTAGTCTCTCTGGGCTGCTCAGGAAGTCTGCAGAGGAGAAAGCAGAGCTAGATATGTTCATGGGAAGCCCATTTCCTTATGCATACTAGGATAACTGTTTTTGTACTGGACATTTCAAACACCATTTCAAACGTTCCAGGAGCCTAATGTGTATATAGGCTTGACAACTGTCTTTGACTTAATGTAAGAAACTGATTAAAGAATTTAAATGGCAACACTACTGAGATGGGTGAGTGGTTGGATGGCAAATAAACCATTACCTGTAAACTAATCCTGCCCGAAGCTGGTGCTGTGCAAGTAGGGATTCATTGATTTCTGTTTTTTCTAACGCTTCTCCTATTCCCATGTTGTTGTTTAAATCTTCCCCACTTCTTCTTGTCTTATCAATAACCTAGTTCAATCAACATCTGGAAAAGAAAGAACTTGTTCATTCTGTTTGGCTCCCACAACAATTTTATCTCTGGTCTATGGAAAACTGTGGTGAACTTAATTCTGCAGCCCTTGCCTTCACTCTCCTGCCATTGTTTGGCTGACCTGTAACCCAAGGTGCCTGGACTCAGCTACACTGGGCTGCACTGAGGGCTCTAACCTCTCTGTGTCCATCACACACTTGGGCAAGTGTGTGAGTTAGTGAGTGTGATTGGCCTTCCTGCACTGAAGTAATAAGGACTGCCTTGAGAAGGGGGTCGCTATTTTTACAAACTACTGTCACTAAAACAATCATAGAAAAGCAGGAGTTTTCTGGACTGAAAAAAAGTATATTTGCCCTTCATGTCATTACTAAGTGTGGCAAAAGTTTGTAACTGAGAATTGCTGTTAAAATGAAAAACAGGATCTCAATGTATTATCTCCTAGAAATATCTTCTCCTTCATTTTTCATAGAGCTGTCTTTGTTTATTTTGTTATCTGTAATATATGCCATATAAACTTACTCCAGCCTTTTGTTTAACTTTTGATTTTAAAGGTCTCTGTTGTCATGAAGCAGAGGCTGCCATTAAAATATTATGCCAATAGTTTAAATGCTCATGGAGTCCTTCTCCCTTTGCAGTGAAATATGTCCTATTTTCGTATAACCCACGGATAAGCAGAAGGTAGAAAAGAAGAGGAACGAGGAGATCTATGGTCTCATTCCAACTATTACACTAATTAAATTACCCTGGATTACTCATGTTATTTCTCTGGCCTTATTTCTAAAACATAAATCTACCTCACATAAATCATAAGGATATTGTGAATAATAAATGCATGTATTCATTAATCCATTGAAAAACATTTGCTGAATTCCTACTATAAAAAAAAAAACAACACTGTTGGAAATGTGATGAGTTAAGACATGGTTCTGATTGTCAAATTTTTTTATGCTCTAGGATAGGTAAATTGTAGATGCAGTATAGGCAACTAAAGACTAGAGTAAAATGTTTTCAATGGGATGATGGGATCTACATGGAAGACTTCATGGGAAAGTAACATATATATTGGACCTAGAAGCACAATGAGTTAGATTATATCACATGTGGGGATGAATGTATCAAAACAGGGTTTCAGGACAACTGTTCTGGAAACAACATGCTGAAAAGAGTGGAGAAGGAAACAGGCTGGATCAAATGCAATGATATGTCAAAGTGGTTTGCATAACTCACTATGCAATATAAATGAAACAGACGATAAACATTATTAAAAGCTTAAACAAAGGGAAACTCTCTTGGGAGAATGAATTGGAACTCAGAAACTGAGGTCGAAGTCACAGTTCTGAAATGGTCTGTGAGATCATGAACAAGTTCAATAATCTCTTTTTAGACACATTGGGTATGGGTACTATTTTCTGTCCTGCCCTGTTTTCTTCCCAGGATTATTAAGAGAATCAAATTGCCTTGAAAATTATTATGGCCATAAAAACATAATAGATAATGATGTTAATGATGAGTATAATGATATCTATATTTAAAATATGGAAAAGAAAAGATCATAGAAGTTATTTTTAACTTATTGGACTATGTTAGAAATGGAACATCTCCAAAAAAATTGCAAAGATAGCAATATTTGCTTGGTGGTCTCACTTTCCTTCCAATTATTCCTGGTTTTCAACAGTCTTTACTACATACACACACACACACACACACACAGACACACACACACACACCAATATTCCCTTTTAATCCTTTTCCTCCCTCTTAATTAAAGTCTCTTTTACAAGAAAAACTTAAAAATTCAATCCTAATAAGGTATTAATGGGACATCATATCACACCTAATGTAGCAACTCTCCTTGGGGACATTTTCATTGCAATACTGTAATCTTTAAAGTCAAATACATGGATCATTACTGGCAATTGTTTTCTCTGCATTGTGAAGCTGGTGGCAGAAAGCGACCAAGGGTGGAGAGCTTTAATCAAGATTTTAATATCCCTCTCTTGTTTTGCTTCAGCCTGGATACCTTTGCATACCATCCTCCAAGGCCTGTGGCACAAAATAATAAACACAGGCACCTAGAAACTACTTGAATTTTCCTGGTAAAAGGAAAGTTGTTATATTAGTTTCTTCGAGCTTCCATAACACAGTACCATAAACTTCAGTGACAAAGCAATAGAAATTTATCCTCTCACCGTTCTGGAAGTCAGAACTCTGAAATCAAGGTGTCAGCAGGACCACACTCCCTCTGAAGACTTGAGAGGAGAATCCTTCCTTGACTACATCTTATGGTGGCTCCAGGCATTCCTTGGCTTACGGTACAGAGCTTCAGCTCTGCCCTTTCTTTAATTGGACACCTTCTCTTATTTTATCGTCTTTTCTTCTGTCTGTGTCACATCTTCCACTGCCTTTCTCTTATAAGGACACTTGCTGTTGCAGTTAGGTCCCCAGATAATCCAAAGTTATCCCTTCATCTCAAAATCCTTAACTTAATTGCATTTGCAAAGACCCTTTTCCAAATAAGGTCACAATTTAGACAGGTTTTTAACTGTACTCCTCATCCAGATGGGCATGAAACCCACTGGATTTAGGACTTTATGATGCTGTTATTTTTAGGTAAGTTGTGGCCAACTGAATGACAGCAAGACCTAATTCATATCACTGGAGACCTTAGAAAGGGAAAGCCCAGAGGAGCAGGAAGCCGGAAGTCTGCAGAACCCAGAAGAGAAAACAGAAGACATTGCCCTGTAATGGAAAGCAGAGACACAAGCCAGGAGCCCCAAAGCTCTCAGCAGCCAGCACCAGAATGTTACAGACCTTGGGAAAAAAGCATTGCTTTGCTGCGCTTTAATTTTGGATTTATCCTAGTCTCAAACCCATGAGCCAACAATAAATTCCCTATTTTTAAGCCAAACCATTGCATGGTATTTGTAATAGCAGTCTGGAAACTGAGATAATAACTAAATTAAAATATAAAGAACATTTCCTGGAGGAAAATACCACTATGTAAAACAGTTATTTTCAGCATAATGAGAAGGATTTTGGCTTGTCTGGCACTTTTTATTGTCTGTTAACACCAAAGATTCAGATCACATGGAGATTTCCAGTTCTTGGCTAAGACATAACAATTTTCTCTGCATCTGTATTCAGAGGAAGTTACTGGGGAGAAAAAAGCAAAAATGATATTTCTATGTAGTAGACTATGACTGTGGAAGAAATACTATTCCTTTAGTTCTAATTCATTATTTAAAAAGTTTTATATACATGTAATATAGATGCAAGTGATCTACAAATTTATTTGTATTCTTTTAATGAAAGTAGTTATGCATTAGCTATATTAACATAATTTAAGGTATATGTATTCAACAAATAATAGTAGGGTAAGCAATTATTATGCAGCCTGCTATCAGTAAATTAATATCACCTAGGCATTCTATGCATGGTCATTGTATTTCATGACAGTCCCACATTGGTTGGTTGACAAGAGTTCATACAGTCATGCATTCATTCTTACAGAATGGAAAAAAGCAGATTTTCCCCACTTCCCAGAATGATATTTAAAGAACAGTGAAATACTAGGGAGCAGTCCAGAGTGACCTGAGAAATGGTCATACAAAAAGAAAGCTAGGGCTCTTTTAGGGTGGTCCTGATATCTCATGCTTAAGAATTTGTTCTTTATCATTTGGGCAGAAGGATACCATTGAAATATTATCAAAAGAGGGAGAGGATAGTATAGCCCAATGGTAGAAATGAAAATAAAAATCTGGTATCAATTTGCAAAGCAAGAAGTAAAATTAATATTACTAACAGATGATCTCATAGTACATAAAAAGAAAACTAAAATATAATGAACAAAGTACTATGTGAAGATGCCAGCTCCTCCTATATTGTTTGATAAATTCAGTGTGATTTCAATCAGTATTATTTGTTTGTTTGTTTTTTAATTATAGAAATTGCTTTTATATTTCAAATGGAAAAATAAGCATTTAAAATATCCAACAATTAAAAAATTGTATTAAGGGGGGAAAACATATAAAATATTAAAACATATTATAAAGCTATTATAGTAAAAATAGTTTGTCCCTGGCATAGGAAGAACAATGGAACAGAAACAACAGAAGTCTATGAATAGTCATGAGTATACATGAGAATTTAACATGATGAAATACTTATTTTGAAAAGCTTAACCCTAACTTCTTCTATAAAATTGAAGAAAAAGTTTTAAAGAATAATAATTTAAAAAAAGCTGTGTAATACTAATTTAAAAATCTGTAAATATTTCAGTGGAAAGCTTTTCAATGCAAGATTTAAAAAAACGCACAAGCCATGAAAATAAAATAAAAAAGACAAAACAATTGCTAAACAAAAAACATATAAAAATATTAATTGAAAATATTTGTGTGATTTTTAAATGAATGACTAAAGTTATTAAATATTGCTTTAAAATCAATATACATAAAGATCCACAATATCATAGATACATATTTATATATATCAAATCAATTTTTTATAAATAAAAATCTAATATTTTAAAAAGTCAAAGTTTTTGAATAGATAATTCCCAAAGGAAATAGGAATAACTTTTAAATCTGTGTAAAGGATTGGTAAGAGTATGGAAAAATATGCTCTCTCATGCACATTTGGTATGAGTATAAATTGGTACAATACCATATATTAATTTGAAATGTCTATCAAAATATTAAATGCCTACCCTTTGTCCAAGTAAACCTACTTTTAAGAATTTAAGTCATAAATACACTGAAATACATGCAGAAGGATATATGTACAAGAATATTTATTGCAGAATTGTTCATAAAAACCAAACATTGGGACTATCCTGGATGATCATAAATAGAGTCCATTTCACTAATCTGCTCATTCAATAAATATTTATTCAGCACCTTCTTTGAGCCAAAGAGTCAAAAGCTATTAAATTTTGGCATATTCACAAAGTGGAATATGATAAAATCATGAAAAAATAAGTCAGATAATTATAGGGAATAATTTCTAAGGGCCGTTAAAAAAGTAAAACTAAAAAGACTGGCAATGTAAACAGTATGGTTCCATTTGTGCAAAGCATTGAAAACATACTTAACATATAGAAACACATATGTACGTATATGTGTACATGAGGAAAAATCTGAAAAAATAAGTATGAACTTTTTTGTAAGGAAAACACAGAATTCATTTATTTATATCATCTTTAAAATGCATAGAAAATAAGTGGTAGAGAAATCACCAAAATAGTTATCTCTTCTTTTTTAAAAGTGTATTGTGGTAACATATATAAAAATAGTTAAAATGAGAAATTTTAATTATAGAATCATTGCCTTTAATTATATTTATAATATTGTGCAGCCACTTTTTACCTTCAGTGCCACTGGGAAGGGTGTCTAATGGCTAGGAATGTGAAGCATTATTTTTATTTTATACTGTTTAAGAGTTTCAGTAGATATATTTTACAGTAGTTCAATAACCACGTGCTGGTTTGAAAGTTTTGAAAAGAAAAGCCATGTTCTTTAGCACTGATTCAGTATTGTTGGGTGGGATCTTTTCATTAAATTGTTCCCATGGAGATGTGACCCACCCAATAGTGGGTGGTACCTTTTGATTAGTTGGTTTCCATGAAGATGTATCTGTACCCATTCAAGGTGGGGTTGCATACTGGAGTCCTTTAAGAGGGAACGATTTTGTTCACAGATGGTTTACAAATCATATTTTCAATGTTTCTCAGATCAAGTCCATAAAGAACCATAAGACTTTGGGGTTTCTGAGTCATTAATTTTGGCAGACTATTGCATGTCCAAAAAAAAAAAAAAAAGAGGCTACCATTTTGGAAAAATCTTCAGAGCTCACACAGCCAGAGACCTCTGGAAATGCAGAAAGAAAATGCCCCCAGGGAAGCCATTTGAAGAAGCCAGTATAGAAAGCTAGAAGACATCTCCATGTGCCTTTCCAACTGATAGAGGTGTTCCAGACCCATTGGCCTTTCTTGAATCAAGATATCTTTCTCTGGATGCCTAAGTTTGAACATTTTAATGGTCTTAGAACTGTATGTAAACTTGCAACTAAATAAATTCCCTTTTAAAAGCTGTTCCATTTCTGGTATGTTGCATTCTGACAGCTTTAGCAAATTAAAATAAACCCTAAACTAAAAAAATAAGGATTCCAGTTTTAACAAAGTGGATAAATTGGAAGGGAACAAATAGACTTGTTAGAAGTCTATTGAAATAATACAGTCAAAATATTTCCAAAGATCTAAATCAAGACAAGGAGAGGGATGGGAAAAAAGTGGATAGACTCAAAGATATTTAACAGTCAAATTTTAATATTTGTTAACTGAATGGATATGGGAAGTGGGGGGATGGTAAGAGAGGACTAAAGAATAAACTTGAAATTTCCAGTTTGAGTTGGACGACTGGTGGGAAAATCCACAGACTTTTTAAAATAATATTTATTTCTTAGGTTATTATATTATGCTATGATTTACTGGACCTGGGATTTTAGGTATTAGTTATCTATTGCCATATAACAAATTACCCCAAAATACAATGGTTTAAACAATAAACATTAATTATCTCACTTTCTGTAGATCAGAAACTTGAGCACTGCTTATCTGGGTGATCCTTACTGAAGTTTCTTTATGATATTGTAGCCAAGGTGTTGGTTGGGGCTGCCTCATGTAAAGTCTTGAGGGCTTGCTTCTAAGAAGACTTACTCATTTGTTCTTAGCTAGTTCTCAGTCCTCCAATGTCTGTTGGCAAGAAATCTGAGTTACTGTCCATGTAAATCTCTCCATAGGGTTCCTAAGTGTCCTCAAGACACTGCAGTTCACCTCCCAGTGGTGTTAAGGAGCCCCTTGCTCTGACAAGCAGTTTGTATCTGCTTCTGTTCCATGTGTTGATGAAACTGGACTGCCCCACCTCCCTCTTCTTCAGGGGGAGGTCAGTCTCTGTGGTGTGTGGTATAGGGCACAATTCTTGAGGGATGGTTTTGAGATTAGAGAGATCCAAAACTGAGGCATCAGCAAAGTGATGCTTTCTCTCCAAAATCGATGACATTCTGGTGCTAACCCGGGTGATCCTTAGGGTTACTTGGCTTGTATGCCTTGCCTCACAGCATGTGGTGATGTCCTCTCCTTTCCAATATAGTTTTTTTTTCAGGCAGGCATAGGAACAGCCTTGGTGAGTAGAAGATAAGACAATTTTGGATGTCTTTATTTTGAGATGCTGAGAGTACCTAGAGGTGGAACATTTGAAATAGTAGGTAGAAGCCTACATCTAGAACTTCATCAAGATAACAGAAGTAGTATAAAGACTATCTGTAATTAGATAATTGTCCACTGTGTGTACATTTCTCAGACATTACTGCACATAGAAATGGGATAAAATAATATTCTGTCAATGTTACATCTTCCCTCCCTTCTACCAATTGGCAATAATTATGGTGCTGTTTCATTCTCTGCCCCTTCCCTTTTCTTTCTTTTTCTCTTGGAATACAAAATAGAGAATTTTATTTCTTGAATAGTCCAATGTACTTAGGGTTGGGAAGCACTAATCTAATTCTACCTTCTTGTTTGCCACTATGAGGGATATAAAGTGAATCTAAGTAATTCATTTTCACTCAGCTGCCAAAAAATAGCATCTGAACAGGCTTAACTGACTTCTAAGGTAATGATAGTTCTACAATCACATAATTGTGGAGGAAATTTTTATTTTGAGTTCACATGGATTAGATTGTACCATTAAAATCTGGTTAATCCAGAGGTATCAGTCTCTTCAAGAACATCACCCAGTTTCATTCTTCTACTGCATAAGGTCAACAGCCCTTTCCAGCACAAAAGAAAAATCAAAATGATCATTGTTCAGATATCCCTGAAGATTGAGAAAAAGATCAAATGAGAGGGAGGAAGTGTAACTGAGAAATTAGGATTTAACAAATGATTTTGATACTGACTCATTATATAGATATTCCTTTTTAGTGTTTAGTGTTTTAGAATAGCAAGAAGGAAATACCTGAAGTTGTTGAACTGCAATCCAATAGCCCTGATCTTTGATAATGATTGTATAATTATATTGCAAAAAAAAATCGCTCAGGGGTAATATGAATGGGAGATAATCAATAAGAGAGCTAAAGTTAGCTAAGGAAATTCTTAACTAAGAAGTTACAAAGTTAAAAATTAAACTCTTGAAAACTTCTTGAATCAGAAAGTTTCTTTGGATTTTTCAAGCAAAAGTTAATTAGCACTCATAATTTTCCAATATCAGGTATTCTCTTTAATTTCCCAATATACTTTCAGGTCGCCAAGCTCTCTTCATGCCAAACAGATGTGGCACTTGGATTATATATCTCATCGTATTTATGCTCTATTATAGAGTCCCTCTTATTCAGAATATGTCTACATAACTCACCAGAGCAACATACTAATTCAATGAATCTAAGAAATCTATTAAATTAATTACCTGGAATAATATGCACAAAACAAATGGTTTCTATATTAAACACTTAAAATTGTTTTACTTTCCAGTAAACCTTGTGGGCAGTAAGTTGCATTGTATAGAAAAACTACTAGAACAATTCTAGATATGATAGATCTTTTCACATCTCTAGATGTGAGAGAGAGTCTAAGTTTAAATGCTCTTTAACTAAGGTACAGTGAGATTAATTAAATTGCATTAGGTCACACCCTGGTTCCAGCCTTGAGCAAAAGTTCAGAGCTAGTGCTCATGTCTCAAGAACTCAGAAGAAGATCCTACAATCCTGTGACTCAGATCTGTATAGAGAGAGCCTCAGCCAACTGGTGCTTACACCTCTAAGCCAGCAAGATGAAGCATAATGAAGCTAATTCTGGTAGTGTTGAGAAAACTAGAAACTGGTACCAACTCCTGCTGCATAAACCAAATGCTGATATGAAGTCTTTATTAGAAAGCGCAAACAAGAAAGAGCATGTCCCTTCTTCCTCCAGTCTCCCACTGGTGCATGCTATTTGCAGAATTGAACAGAATTTTCCTCTAGATAATTTAAAATATGGCCTGCAGAATTCCAGCTGCAGTATTACAAAGCAGATTATAGAGGGATGTGTTTGGAGCTATGAGACAATACTCAATAACCATCACATTTAGGGAGGTGTTCAACTTCCTTGAGGACATGGCAGTTTGAGACCTAAATCAGATAAAGAATCTGTTAAGAACATTAAAAGGGAGTACTGTCAGTATGTAATCTGAATGCAATAAATACTTGTGAATCTAGAGATCAGTTTAAGCTTAGTCATGGAGATATGGCATATACAAATTATAGTTCAAAAGCCAAAAGTGGTTAAAGAGGAATTTCATTTTATGACCTCTTGGGCAGCATTAAAGTGACTACAAAAAAAGTCTTTAGAAATGTTAAAAAAAATATGGTTAATGAAGAAAAGAATCCAAAATCGATAATAAAGCCAAAGCTGTGAGTTACCTTATTTGAACAAAATAACAAATAAATTCCTTAGGGTAGTTTGATGATCAGAGGATGATTCATCCCTCTACAATTTCTAAAACTTTTTGAATGTTGGTGGTTTTTGAGAGGACAGATTTTATAACTCAGGTCTGAAATTATGAACCTGATTTGGGTTGTTCTGATTAAGGATGAATAATTTCAGGGAGAGATTATTATATTAGGTACAGAATGAGTGTCTTTCAGCATTTTTTATAAAAGTCAATTTGGCAGAACTCAATAAAACATTGTTTTTTTGTCAGGCATTTTCCCTTAATTATTAAACCCATGTGGAGCTTGATGGAAACTTAATCCATGTGTTTCTCATTCACTTGCACTCAATTCATCAAGTGCTGTTTTGCAACAGCCTTTGACGTTAAAGAAGCATTCTGGGGCCTTTTTCTTAGAAACAGGAAGTGCTGTTCTGCCAGAAGTAAATGAACTCTAACCCCCAAAGGTTTAAATTCCATTTGAAATGCTGAAGCTCAGGCCTCCACTTGGCAACACACGTCCCCCAACCATTCATTTCTTCAATGTCAGTTAAACTTGGCAGGTTTATTTTCTCTTCCCTGAGCCCAGATAGCTGGCTTCAGGTGACACAGAGGGAGTTTGTTTTGACTGTGGTTGATATTCCCATGCCCACAGATGCCCACAGATGCCTCCGAGGTTGTCAGTGACATACTAACATGTATTTTTGATCAATCAAGCTTTCTGATTAATCTCCACTCTACTGCAACCACCAGGGAGTTTAGTCTCTCATTGTGTGTTAGGTGATCAGCAATAGCAGAGAGGTAAATATGGGTGTTATTAGTGCAAATCACTAATTAGGATTATGTGGGGGTGGAATCCTGGTTACTTTTCTCTTTTATTTTAACTTTTAATTTTGAAATACTTTCAAATTTGCATAACAGTTACATAAATAGTACAAGACCCATATAGAGAAGTCCAACATACCCCAGCCCCCATACCTAGACTCACCAATTTTAACATTTTGCTACATTTGCCCTATCATTCTATCCATTTATCCTTCTTTCTTTCTTTCTGTCTGTCTGTCTGTGTACTATTTATCAATCCATTATCTTAACATTTGAGTGTAGGCTGTATATCTCATGCTCTTTAGAATCTCAATACTGCTATAGACATTTCCCAAGAACCAGGATATTCATCTATGTGTCCACCTAAAGTGCAGTTATCAACAAAAATGCAACATTGCTAAAAAATAAATAAAGACAAAAAATTGCTATAAAGCTTATCATCTATATTCCAATTTTCTTGCATGTCCCAATAATATCTTTTTGATCATTTTATCCTCTCTTGCTAGGTCCCATACAAGATCATAAATGACATATAATTGTCATTGTCTCATTTGTTGTCAGGTATCTTATTTAATTTTTAAAAAATGTATTTGTATATCCAAGAGTGATTCCAATGTGTAGCCAAGTTTGAGAGCCAGTCTCCTGTTCTCTTGCTGTTCATTGTAAAATTTAAGACCCCATCCCACTGAACTGAATCTTCAGCTTAAAACAAAACCTGGAGTGATTTATGTGTACATGAAAATTTAAGAAACAAGTTTCAATAATGTAAACGTTAAGATTCTAACCCCAGAGATTCTGATAAAATTGGTCTGAGTAAAAGCCTGCACACAGATTTCTAACGTTTCTAATGTGCAGAATCATGGAAACTACTCTAGACTATTTTGTAGAACCTCAGATTCATTGAGTTAAAGAAATTAAATTTCAGGTGATCCAGCAGGGTAGAAAAAGTGTCCAGTGATACCATTATGTATTATAATTATAATAAGGATTAGTGCCTGTTCAAGGATAAGTGCATTATCATCCAGCTTCAGTGACTGCCTTAGAAAGTGATCCTAAATGATCACCTCCAAGTATGGGTCTAATACCTGGAAATGCTGCCATTAGAGTTTTGTTGATTTTCTATCTAGGCTTTCTATTCCAAAATGTCAATCTTCCTGTGAAGGTAAATATCTTGTGGTATGACTAAAGATGCCCATCACTTTCCTCTAATACAATTATTTTAAACATAGAGGTTGTAGTATTGAATAAAATTGTGTTCACATATGTCCCCAGGCTTAGGGAAGAGGAAGAAATGGCTGCCATTCTCAGCCAGTGAAAGAGAGCTAGCTGTGATGTCTGAATTGTGGAGGCCTTGGCAGCCTTCCTTTAGAGTTTAGCTGGATAGGACTTCAAAGCTTTAGGGACAATTACAGTTGACTTATAAGGGTTGTTTCTGGTTAGCAGTGGGGAGCAAAGCACTGACATAGGAAAGCTGGGTTTTAGGAGGTTTAAGAGCATAGAAGTGAATGAGAAACTGACAGACCTTTGGAATGGAGCCTGAACTGTAAAATGGGTTGCATTAAAGAAAGAAATGAAAGGAGCAATAATATTCATAAAATCTGGGAAGAAATTAAAAGAGAAGATGGTTAAAAAAAAACAAAGGCAGCAAAGCAATCAAATTGAGAAAACATGATTAGAGGACTAAGAGAAAAATAAAAGTAAAAGCAGAGCAAGTTCAAAATCAATATTTTGATTCCATATTTATAAAATGGAGTTTAAGAAGAAATAAAGACAGTTGTTTTGTTTTTCTCTGTGTCATCCTTCACATCTATTCAGTCAGCACTTTCCACTGAATTTACTCCCTATATGCTTTCACATTCTCCTATTGGGATATTTCATCTTCACACTCACCAACTGAGTCTACTGTTGCAGGCTAACCTCACCACTCCATTTTCCACACAATAGCTAGAGTGGCATATTTAAAATTCATACCCGTTTAAAAGTCATCAAGACAGAGGCTGAGTCCACAGACCTAAACACTTGGGTCCTGACCATTTTTTTAGCCTTGAGTGAACTATACCTTTGTGTTTGCTCTTTATCCATGCTGGTTATCTGTCCTTCCCTCAAATAAATCATTCTCCTTGCTATTCCAGGGTAGAAGCTGTTCTCTCTGCCTCCCACATCCTAAACAAAACTTTCCTTCCCTGCCTTAAATCATTTCACTTATTTAGTTTCTCCTCCTAATTTTTCCTACTCCTCTTTCAATTTCTATTCTAAGGTTCAATAATATTTTGTGTTCTTTAAGAGTTCAGGCTCTGGAGACAATCTCCTTAGGTTTGATGACATGCCCAATATTCACTGGCTTTGTAACCTTGGGTAAATTGGACTGTCTAAGCCTTAGATTCCTCATGTAGAAACAGGATAATAAGGACAAGTATTAGCACCAAACATAATGGTTTACCTTTTTGGTTTTTGGGCTGTTATGAAGATTAACTGAAAAAAATTATATATCATGAATATATATATACATCATGAATGAATCATTAGTATAACATCTTTGACATAAAAAGTCCTCAGTAAATGTTAACTAATTGTGCTATTGGTCCAATAATTACTTCTTGAAGGTATCCTTGATAGACCACAAGGCTTGGTCAACTCTATTTGTCCTATGCTCCTAGAGCACTGTGTCAATCTCCTTTATGTCTATGAAAATACATTAAAGTAAAATAATATTTTGTGTGATTAGTTATTTAATTTCTGTGTTTCTTGCTATTATATAGGCTATATGTGAGCAAGACCTTGTTCTTTCCTGGAACTTACCTATTTCTTTGGCAGTCTTTTATGCATAACAGATACTCGTCTGTGAAATATATGAAGGAATGATTCCAATTATCATGTGAGGTGTTTACATGAATTTTCCTTTGTTATCCATGGAAATCTATGATATAGGTATTATTATTGAGGAGTAGACTGATAGCTTAAAAATTAAATGGCCCATTCAAAGTAGGCTTACTGTTTACATATTAGGCTGAAATTTGTATATGCTACTACAGTTATTATCTTACTGAGATTCAAAGTGAAAGGACAAAGTGTGGTTACTTGAAAAATTCTATTCTTTTGATGTATAATTGTTGCCATATATTTGCGATTTATCTACTGAACAATATTTTCTGACTACCACATCACATGAATGAAACTGTGTTAGCTGTAGCCCAATATTATGGTGATGAAAAAATTGAGGCACATTCTGTACTCATGGATATGATGGTCTAATGGAGGCTACAGAATACAAATAAGAAGGTAATTGAACAATTTCTGTTCTATGTATCCTGGACTCAATAATTCAGACAAGTCCTCCAACTAAGTAAAATTGTTAAAACTATATGAAATATAAGAAAGTAAAAACACTAAAAAGCATGATAGAATTAATATAAAAGTAAAGAATTATCATGTGGGGATACAAGGGAGGAAAGAGAATTGGGAAAACAAGCCTAAATTTGTTGATAGTTTTTCCTTTAGGAAAAAAGGACACCTGAAAAACAGAGGCTAAAATGAATTTTTGACAGTCTCAAGGGACTAAGGACACAGGCATTGAAGTCCAGTTCTCTCCAAAGTTGAGAGAATACTAGTTAGTCTCTTGGATGTGAGTTTGAAGTAATGGTGCTATGGAATTAGAAAGCTCTTCAAAGGGACTTAAACCCAAAATTGAATAATCTCAGTTTCTGATCCATCAATGCTAGTGTAACCAAGTGCCTGGCAGAAGCAAAGAATATACTCTCTTGAGTAAGGTTATGAAATTCTAGGCCTCAAATTACTTCTTAGAAGAATTTTTAAAATGAAATGTCTAGCACACATTCCAAAATAATTCCTACTAAAGACAAGAAACATGACGAAAATGAACATAAATGCAACTGCATAAATAGAAGAAAACATAAAAAGAGAACAAAAGAACTCCTAATATTGGAGCTATCAAATTCAAACCTTAAGATAACTATGCTTAGTATGTTTAATTAAAAGACAAAAGTAAAAAATTTGCCAAACTTTTTAGATCATCTATATCTAAAACAATAAAAAATTCTAAAACTGAAAAATACAATAACAAAAATTAAGAACTCAGTGGTTGAATTTTAAAGCATATATGACATAGCTAAAGAGAGAATTAATAAATTGGAAAAGAAGTCAAAAGAAAATATGCTATGTGAATAGCATGGACAAATGAATTGAATATATAGAATAAAGGAAAAGGGACCTAATGGATAGTGTAACAAGGTCTGATAGAAAACAAAAACAAAAATAAAAACAAAATTACATTAAAAACATAAACATATTGTCATATATTGGACCCTGTAACCAATAACTTCACGGTATATAATTCTCAAGCATACATGAAAATATTTATAGTCATTTAATCATATATTGTGCCACATGTGCATCTCAACAAATATTAAAGAACTGACATCACACAGAGTATATATTCTGACTGTGCTACAGTTAAGCTAAAAATCAATAACTAAAAGTTAACTGGAAAATACTATGCTTGAGAATTAAGAAATGCGTGTCTAAAGTGAATCATGGTCATAAAAGAAATCAGAGGTTGAATTAGACAATATTTTGAATTAAAACATCACAACATGGTGATACAGCTAAATCCATAATTAAATGTAAACATGTAGCTTTAACCATATATTTTAAAAGAATAAAACTGAAAATCAATGAGCTATGCATCTAGCTGATGAAATTAGAACTAGAACAATGAAATAAACCTATCGAAGTGTCAGAAGGAAACAAGATGAGAGCAGATACTGATACAATAAATTGTGAACAGGCAATATAGATGATTTGTAAAGTCTAAAACTTAAAAGACATTTTAAATTCATAACCTCAGATAAGATTAAACATGCCGAAACATAACAATCAATGCTAGGAATAAGAAAGTAGTTATCAATAATATTTGACAATATTAAAAGACAATATGGGGATATTATGAAAAGAATTCATGCAGAATAATTTGAAATGTTAGGTGAAATGATTAACTTGGTAGAAAAATATAATTTCCAAAGCAGACTCAAGGAGAAATGAAAAATTTGAATAGTCCTATAGGCATTGACAATTCTACCAAATTACTGGAAATGTATTTGGAGAGAAATAATGGCAATATAACACAAATACATTCAGGAAATTTTTTAAAAAATGGAAACAATTACAAATTCATTTTATGAGATATCCTTTATATGTAAGCCTGATAAGGATTTTATCAAAGAGGAAAATTATAGCCAATGTCATTTGCAAATATAATGCTAAATAAAATATTAATAAACAAACCATATCCATAGATTGGATATATATTTAGACTTATCTGTACATTTGATTGATTCAAAAATCCATGTAATTTACCATATAATATAATGATGAAAATCTATGGTTTTATCTAAATGAATTAAAATAATTGTTATAAATGAACTCATATTCGTGATCTAAAAAAAACTCATAGCATCCTAGGTTCATAAGTAAACTACCTCACTCTGATAAAGTGTAACAAAAAAAATTATAATAACCATCTTATATAATGATGAAATGTTAATTGACATAATCCCTATAATTATCCCTTACACTCAGTATGGTACTGCAAATCCTAGTGGGTACCACAAGGCAAAAACAATGAATAAATTTCTAAAATGGAAAAACAGAAATAAAAGTATTATTTGCAGAACGCATGTATGAGAAAATCCATCAGTATCACTAGACTAGTTACCAGAATTGGCAAGTAAGTTAAGCAAAGTTGTTAGATAAAAGTTCAATTATAATAATTAAATCAGTTGTATTTTTATAATCAAGCAACAAACAGTAAGAAAATATACTATTTAAAGTGCCATTTAAAATAGAAAAAAAATCAAGTGCCTACATAATGAAATCAAAACACATTAACTGGAGAATAGATAAGTAGTTAAACAGAATGAAATATAAACAAGCCAATGTACAATTGAAAATACGATAGTCTGAACACTGAGAGTAGTGCAAAATAAGCAGTCTTTCAACAAATATGTTTGGAGAATCATCTATCTATATGAAAATCAACTCCTATATCACATCATACACAAATATCAAAGCTAGGTGTACTGTCAGTCTAAAGTGAAAGGCAAAACAACAAAACTACTAGAAGACAATATTAAAGAATATATTCGTGACTTCATCATAGGAAAAACATTTTGTATATAGAATGCAAAAAATCATAAAGGAACAACTGCTGTAGTGAATTTTATTAAAATCAAGAACTTCTGTTTATAAAAATATCACTAAATGATTGAAAAGTCACAAAAAAGAAGAAGATATTAGTAATATTTGTAATCTTCAAAGGATTGATAGCCAAAAAGAACATCAGAGCATAAAGAGCACCTGCAAATCTGAAATAAATGAAATAAAAGACAACCTATGAGGAAAATTAGCATGAAACTTGAATAAGAACTTCAAAAAATAGACTATTCAAATGACCAATAAACTTATGAAAAGCTGTCCAACTTTATTAGTAATCAGGAAAATGACAATTTACAATAATTATCATACACCCACCAGTATGGAAACCAAGTATTACTAAAGATGTTGAGCATACACTGCTAGAATAATGCAGTTTATGCACATATTTAAAGAAAAAAGTTGTTCCTTTTGTACGGGGTATGATGACACACGCTCTCTGATCAGAAACGCATGCACATGAACCAAACAATAACATATGCATCTATAGTAGAATAGTGAATATATTATAGTATATTCCTACAGTGAAATACTATAAAATAATAGAAAAAAGAACTACAGCTATACACAAAAAATGTAGATGAATCACACATATTAGTTATGGCAGATTGAGTCATGTATCCCAACAAGACATGTTCCTAATCTTAATCTGCATTCCCATGGGGTGTGAACTTATATTAAATAAGATCTATTGAAGATGTCATTATTCACTAAAGCATGGCTAAATTGAATCAAGATAGGTATTAATCTGTATTACTGAAGACCTTATAACGAGAGGAAATTTGGACCAAGAAGAAACCAGAAACTTGAAGAAGAAAGGAGACACAGAAATCAGAAATCAGAGAAAGCCACAGGAGGTGACCACAGGTACATTGCCCCATGACAGAGGCAGAAAAGCAAGTCAAAAAACTCCAAGGATTGTGGCAAGCCAGCACCAGAACACCACAGACACTCTAAGAAAGCCTAGCTTTGCCAATGCTTCAATGTGGGACTTCTGACCTCTAAAACCATGAACCAATAAAGTCTTGATCTTTAAGCCAACACAGTTTATGGTATTGGTCACAGAAACCCTAACAAATTAAGACACTGACATTAAGTGAAAGATATCAAATATAAAATATTACCTTCTGTATTACTTTATTAATAATTAATTCAAAACCAGGAGTAAACTCTAAAATTTAGAATCACATGGTTAAGTGGCAAGATTATAAAGATAAAAAAGAAAATGGCTACCATATAAGTCAGGACAGTCGTGATGTTTGAGTTGGAGGGGAGCTGTAGTGATTGGAAAGAGGTAGGAGAGGAGTTTTGGGGTCCTCTCAATGTCCAATTCTTGATCTGAGTGTCAGTTACATTGTTTCCACTCTGCAATTTGTCCTTGTGTTTTACATTTTGTTTTATGATTATTTCCACAAGTGTGGTATATTTCACAATGAAAAAAGGTTTAAAAGAATTAATTGCATAGTGCCATGAAGGCAATGAGCAAGGTTCTTTGATAACAACATAAGAGATTGGCCAGTTTGGGTAAATGTAGGGAAGAGCTTTCTGGTGGGACATGTAGACTCTGATCTAAAAGATGGGAAAGACAGACAAGCAAAGAGCTCGAGGATAAGGTGGTTCTGATGGGTGTGGGATGTTCAAGAAGATTTAAGAATATGGTGATTTTTCATTCACCATATGGAGTATTCAGAAAGTAACTCAGAAGAGTTTAAGTCAAGAGGAATTGGCAAAGGGGTAGGGAAAGAAACTTAGTGAAGAAATGAATATTTATATCAATGAGAACTCAGGATACAGTTGACTACAAATTAAAAAGGCATGTGAACGTCCTTATAAGCAGGGAGAGAACTGGGTCCTAAGGCTGTGATCCTGAAGGTGTCGCTCATTGGCATGGCACACAAGAAGAACTTTGCCTTCTGGACAGGCTCTCCCATTGGCTGCAGGCCTGGGGCACAAGGAGAAGGAAGATGCCTGGAGTTAAAGGGTGAGATTGTTTCAGGTATCTATAACAGCAGAACTAAGTTGAGGAATGGCAGGCTTCAGCTGATTGATGATGCTTGGGTGTTAGGAAACTGTTAGAGATTTTTTAAGTTAATCAGTTTAAAAGGGCAGGTAGGCAGTTAGTAACATCTCCCAGAAGTGAGTGGAGTTGGGAAGATAACCGCAAAGGTGATCACATATTCCCCGGGTTTAAGAGCTGTCAATCATCTCTCAGAAGTAAATTCTAAATGGAATTTCCTAGGTGACATCAGAGTTTCATAGGTGAAAAGAAACTTCACGGTAGTTTGTAAGTAGCCTGAACTGGGAGAGAAAACACATGACTCTAATTTAGATAGATAAATGAAGTCAAATTTTTCCAAATGGAAAACAAAGAGTTAAGGAACCAGCAAATTTAATATTTGATCAGTGAAGAAGTTCTAGGCAAGACAGATGAAATAGAAATAAATGGACCTACATTAGGATTTCTAAGGACCCAAAACTAAAGAGTCCCAGATAAAAGTAATATCCATTGATATCAGTGGAGCCTGACCTGAAGCTGAATAAGTTGGAGGTGATTGGGATATTTGAAGTATTTCTCTCAACCAGTCAAGATAAGTTTAAGGAAGGCAAGAAATTAAAGAGATATATAGATGCCCAGTTCAACCAGAGCTTAAGCAAAATGTGGTCAATCCCCAATGCTTGTTCAGGACAGAGGGGAAACAGACTCCCCCATGCTAAATGATACTTCTATAGGACTGTATCTCTGGATAGTTATAAAGGACGGCCTCTTCAGGAGTTAGAAAACTGTACTTTGTTTTGGCATTTCTCTATGCTCACCTCCTTTTGTTTTCTCATAGAAATTTAGCAAAACTTTGTTTTAAATGCCTTTTTTGAAGGAAGGGAGGGAAGGAAAGAAGGAAGGAAGGAAATATTTAATCGGATCTGACCGATGGTTGGTCTGGCTATCTGGGGACCAGAAGAAAGCGAGAAACTCTGACTCCTTTATCAGAAGAGTTTAGGAGAAGAGTACTCAGGAGATATGGTAAGATTACCCCAGGTTCAGAGGAGAGTGGCAGAGCTGCTGCTGTGAGTGGGATGAGCTTCCCAGATTGAGGGAATTGCTGAGAATAACTGAAATAGCTGGTTTTGTCTCTTAATTATACATTTTTTAAAATTACAAATCAGGATGTTAAAGCCCAGGTGTCCCTTATCTCAGGCCTTGAATTACTTTCAACCTTCTGAATAGCTTCCTTTATTGTCATGTTTGCCAGGCTCCACAGCATGAGCTCTACATTTCTCCCAAAGAAGTACTCTGAGAAGCTGGGGAGCATGGCTGCTACATACCTAAAAGCCACATTCAAGACATAATCAGTAGTGAGGGAGAGTTTTCACATAGAACTGAGGCAGGAAAGAGGAATATTGCAAATAAGGTAAAGGGAGGAGTCTCTTAAGGTAGCCTTAGAAAACCTTTTTCAGTCTCAGTTCCTGGCCTGGTATATCTTTATTCTGCACAGGATGAACAGCAGGGTGGGGGGATAAAGTTTGCCAAGATTTTTCAGACATTTGTACATGGATGAATGTACAGTTGCTTACAGGGGTTCTCTGAAGATACACTGGCTTCTAGACATTTGTGGGCATGAATGATTATCTGATTAACCTTAGTGGACTATGTTAAAATGAAAGAATGATTTGACTGCAAAACCAAATCATTTCAACTTTCAGCTATGACTGAGTGGGAATGTTGAAAAATCCTGTACATGAAAAGCAACTATGAAACTGGACAAAATTGAGTAAACAGATATTTGATGCTTCATCAAAGGTATATAACAATCAAAGAAGCATTTATGCTTGCAAGACTGCTGAACTTTGGGTAATTTATGGGAATCTGTGACATTCTGGCCTGGGCAACACCCATTCTTTCTCCAGCTCTGTAGAAACAGGGTACTGTGAGCCAGGAGGACTGGCAGCTTCTCTGCTACCATCAAAGAGGGTCCATTTGACATGTTATTGGTTTGCACTTCCCTTTCCATAAAGACCAAGGGGGATTATCTTGATCAAGAAATGGTACATATAGAGAAATGACAGTGCCTTTGGGACTTGGCCACCCTAGAATTATTGAGCTACAAAGTCCTTGTGAATGATGATTTTGCTGATTTGAGCCTCTGATAAAGGGGGGAAGCCATCTGATAAGGTTTTGACCATGTTGCCTCTCTGACATGGCCTTCTGATATACCCCTTTTGAAAAGTGGTATTAACTTGCTCCTAGGCTCTTGTCAAAACAAAATGCCTAAACCATAGGGGTCTTGTGACACTCTTGCCTGATCATATCATTTTGGGAAGGATTAATTCAAATACAACAATTTACAAGATGGGGAGGACCCTAAAAACCTCACTTGTCAAATGGAAATCGAACATGCGAGAAAGCTGATGTCCTGAAGCCAGTGAAATTTCACTTTATATGGAAAAGTGACAGCTATTCCTTTGATAGCTATTCCTATTCTACTCTGCTGTATCAAGCAATAGAGAACCTGGCTCAATAAAACTTCCATTCAGAGAGACTCCTCCAGATACCTGGGCTTGCCTTATTGATAGTTCTCCTTACTTGAAACACAATGGTGTCTACTGGACTGCTATGGCTAGTCAGCACCAGCTCTAGCTCCTGCTAAGCAAAATCAAATGCAGACATGGTTGCTTCATTCACTATGCAAAATTCAATGCATTTCTCATAATTTAAGCCTATACCCCCCTTGATGAACCTTGCTAAAGTTTTACTGACTCTTGGGCTACTGCCAACAACCTTGCTATTTGGTCATCCACTTGGATAACTATAGAATGTCAACTTAAAAAAACATTCTTCTTTGCTGCCACAAAATGTGAAAACTAATCAGAGCTGCTGATCAAGCTGTTTCAGTCCTAAGTACTAATAGTAGGGCCTGTTTTCTGATGAATCAGACTATAATTGAGTTGTGAATGGAGCTGTACCACCTTCATGCTGTCAGAATCCGTTAAGATACTGGCCATGGTTGCATACCCACCATTATGAACAGGACACAACATAAAGGTCTACATGTTTATGATACAGAGTTACCATTGTATACCAGACTTGGAATTCCTGCTAAAATTTGAACTCATTTTCTCACTTTGTGTGAGGCCTGTCCTGTGTAATCCTTAAAAACTCACTACACTAGACCTTTGACCTTCCTCTTGTGGCTATTGTTTGTGCTTCACCAGTGTTGACACTCTTTCACATTATTGTTTCATCATTCTAGTCTATCAGCCAACTCTTATAACGCTGGCTATTGTGATCTTTGAAACTAATCTGTCATATTATCAGCCTTCTAGACCATTTGGAGTCTGATAGTGGCATGGCTTTTATTGTTAAATCCACTAAAAATAGGCTGATAGTCAAGATACTTGAGAAACTTCAATGCACCTTACCACTGACAATCATTTGGTATTGTTGAGCATTGGAACAGCCTCCTGGAATAGCGATCCAAAAAGATTCTGATTCCACCTCCCTCATCTCCTCCTGGTCCACAGACCTTGGTAAGGTATTTCAGTCATTGAATACGGCGGTCCCTAGAATGGGATTATCTCCTTTCATCTGAGAGCAAATGATCTATTTTGGAAATTCATATTCTGCCCTGATCATTCCTGGCATAAACTTCTTCTTCCCTACCACAAACTCTAGGCTAACATGACAGGTCTACAATTTGGGTGGAAAACCAGCCAAGACCCAGGACATTCAAACTTAATTCTAGTTCAGACACCTGGATTCTCTTATTGGATTGGCAAGATCCTAGATCATAAGGATAATGACCATTAGGTTGAGTGCACTACTAATCAAGTCCCTATATAGTAGTACACATGGGCTACAGTGGGGGATATAATACATCTCTAAGTTTTATTACACTGTCCTCATCCCTCTTGCGCTTGATCCTCCTAGATGGATGAAAAGTCTGGGTATGAAAAAGAGATGATTGTGAAAAGAAAAAAGTGAAATAGCCACTGGAATGGGATTCAGTAGTTTTATGGCAGTGGAGAGAGAACAACCACCCAGGCACCTGCGGGAGGGAAACACCTTAGATCCCAGGAGGGATGGAAGAGAGAGCCATTAATCATCCGTTGTTTTTCAGTACCACCCTTGCAATCTTCCTCACAAGGAAAACATCTCAATTTGGCAGTTTTAACTTGTTACAAACAAGTGCTGGGTCTGCTATCCCCCAGCAGATAGCTCTGAACATGACTTAACCATTCTCCTTAACTACACCGAGAATTTTATACAAAATTGGCATGACCCTAGCTCCTGAGTCTCCCATGCAAATCACCTGTCAGCACCTCTGGATGCTCTTCCGCACCCCCATTCTTACTCATTCCAAAAGGGTAGACATATGCCACCCAGCTGGTAGCATGAACAAACTGTTCAGGCTGGATGGACTTCCCTCCAGCAGCCCTCCAAAAGCAAGAACTATACTCAGTTATTAGAACTGAACTAGGAAACCTAACGTCTACCAGCTGTCTGGAAAGGTGCTTTGGAGGCACTGTCAATCTGTGCTACTCCCCTACCACTGATAGAGTTGTCATTTGGGATCTCCAACAACTTTAAATAATACTTTTTTTCTCAGGCATCATGTGTACTCCTGGGATGGTATATCAGTCATTAAATTACCTCCTTCCTGAAATTTTGATGGCATGCACCTTAGAATTGGATGTTAAGAGACCTGCAAATGTTTAAGTAAACACTACCTTGCCCTGGAGGGCATTTAGATCAGACTCAATTCACTGGCGAGGGTTGTTATAGATGAAAGAATTTCCCTATACTTTATCCTTGCCAGACCAAGCAGTCTGTGCAATCACTAATACATCCTGCTGTACCTGGATTAATGCCTCAGGCCAAGAGGAAAGGTCAAATATTATTGCTGATATTTATGGTGAAGAGCAAGATGAAGGTATGAAGTTTAAGCTGAGATTTATGAAGGTATTTTTTTTTTGTCCATTTTACCATTGAGATTACATTCTCCACCTATAAACGTTATTTTGATCTTTTAAAGCCAAGCTGAATATTACTTTTTCCAAGTTAGGTCAACAACTTGTAAAATTTAGCACTATGTTTTCTGCATTTCCTGAACATTACCCCCAGAACTTTGTTTTCCTATATCATTCTGCATGAATTATTTATATTTGCATATCCAGTGAAAATGATCAAGGCCCTTGGGGAGGGGAATTCTGTTTTACTATTTTTAGCATCTCCTGGGATTTGTACAATGCCTGACTCATTATCAGTTGCCAATTAAAGTTTAGTGAATCAATCAATGTTTTATATCTGTGTATTCTTCTTTGTGTCTCTTTAATATGATTCCCTTCAATTGCAATAAATATATGGAATTTTGCACTGGATAGGCATGGAATGATTGGTTAATAGCAGAGAAAACTTACTAGCTATGAATTCAGACCACCTAAACTCACTAGTCTGGATGAAGAGAACAGGAAATTATGTCCATTTAATGTCACGCTACTAAATAAGTTCATTCTTGTTCACTGGGTCCTTGCTTTAATATTTGTATTTAAAATCAGAAATTGATTTTTCCACAGCCATTACTGGTTTTTGTTTGTGTTCATTAATGAGACAGTTTTACGCTACTGAGGCAAATAAACCTCCTAATAGGGTTATGACATGGAGCTGAGAATTTCCAGCTGTTTATTTTTCCATCTCCCAGAAAATACAGGAATGGGCTTCCAATGCCTATTGAGTTATAATTTCCATTTCTACACAGAAAATGGAACTACAATATGGAAAAAGGACTTGCTGTGTTTAAGCTGGCAACTGCCTGCCATATAATTATCATTGCTCATTATTAGCTGCCCGCCTTTGCCTTATGTGGTGCTTTGTTGATAGATGTAACCTCAATCTTGTTGCTATGGTAACAGTAACAGTAGCTGAGGAGATTTTGTTTGTGGCAAACAAATTCAGGCATATGCTTGAAGCCTGGTAGAGCGGTTTCCCAGCTTCCTTCACCCTGCTGTCCCTGCATAAAATAAAAGAACCCCAACTGAAAATCCTACAGACCGGATTTGAAATGGAAAATGGGAAACAGTCCCGAGACTGTTGTTTCTCATGTGGGTGGAGGAGATCCAATGCATGTGTCCATGCACATGGGATGGAGAATCCTCTGCTGGAGCTGCTTCTCTGCAAGACGGGAGAGTAATGAACCCGAGTGTGAGAGAAAGCTTCATGCTCCTGAGGATCAGCTCTGAAACAAGGGTGATGCCTTAACAGAATGACAGACTACTTCTCTTTTTACCAAACCCTCTCTGGCAGGAGCAGCCTGATCTTTTGTGTGTTGATGAGAGAATTCCTTCCAGAGCATGCTTTTGTAGAGATTAAAAGCAGACACTTTCGACCCCATTTCTTAAATTTTCTGGTTTCTGTGAAGGTGAATCACTATTTGAAGGAGAAGAGCTGCTATGGAGATAGCTAGAATATAGGGTCACATTTACTTCTCTACACTGTGGGTGAATGTGCATGTGACTGGTCTCGTCTCAGTAGCCCAAGACAATCCTTACTGTCCTTCCCTGTTCCTACCATCTACCTCCACAAATATTTTCTCTTCAACATGACAACTGATGTCTGTAATTAAAACATGAAAGTTTTTTCCCCTCCTCTTTTTCTTTGAGGTAAGGCTTTGATGGCTCACTTAATAATGAAAATTTGAAAAGCTTTAAGATATTATTAGCTACTTCTGCCCAATGGTTCACCTGAATTAGAGATGTTTTCTTGATACAAAAAGACAAAAGTAGACGATGGATTACCTGGCTGCATGTGGGAAATCTTTTAGGAAAGAGCAGAAAGGCTACAGTCCTGCAATACTAAGTATGAGATTTTTGGACTTTGCAACAGCTCCTGAAAGCTAGTAGAATCCTGATGTGTTTGCTTTCATTTTAACCACTAGTGAAAGAGCTTTGCGGATCCCTAGGTCCCAGATTCTAGGTGCCTTGAGTGCACAGTTCTACTCAAAGTTTGGATCATAACACAGCAATGTGGGAAGCCTACTTTTCAATCACTCCAACATGATTAAACTTCCTGCTAAACATTCTCTTTTTTCAACTTTTTATTCGGACATGTGCCTTAGAGGCTCACAATGAGAAAAAAGTGCCTCAGGGCTTGACGTAGCTCATTAATTCAAGTCCTCTGATGAAGGGTCTGGGGATGGGAGGGGTGAGCAGTTCAGGCCAAAGTTGAAGTGATTTCTCTGCTGAGAACATTAATCAACATATTATTGATTTGTGTGGGGTACTAAGATTTACCTAGGTTAAGGTAGAAAGGACAAGAAACAGGTTATTTTTCTTTATAAAGAGGCTTGAAATTGAGTAATAATGATGATAATATTCTTATTTATATAATAAATGAATAGTATGGCACAGCGGTACAATTTAATTCTCAAATTCAGGGACATTTTCTCTTTGGATTATTTTTAATTAATAATATCAAAGGAAATTGAAAGCATAAAACTGACAAGGAAAGATGACTCAACTGGTCTTCCCAGCACTGTTGCCCACTCTCAGACTGGGTGTCCTTTTAGGCTTGCAGCCTACAGATTTGTGGCTACTGTTCTCTTAGCTTCATTTCTGGGACCTTTATCCATCACATTTACCCTTTTGACTACTAGTTTCCACGGTCCTCCTATTCCTCTGTAATTGCTCAAATGTATTTACTAATATCCATACACGTGCACACGCACACACACACGCACACACACTACAGTGACGCTCTCTCCAGTTTTGTCCTGCTTTATTTCTCTGATATAGGCCCACCCATTTTATTCACTGATTTATTTTGCTATACCACCACTCATTATTAGGACTACATATTATGAACTACTGTTAGGAAATCACATCATATTGGTGAGAGGCTAAATGAAAATTCTGGCAAACATCGACTAATTCATTCAACAGTCCAAGGAAAGTGTAGGTACCATTCCTCACATATATGATGGAGGAATTGGAATCTAAAGGAGTCACACAATTCCTGTAGCAGGGATTTGAGCTCTTAATTGTTACACTAAGAGGTCTTTAGAAAAACACCTTGTTCCTGAGCAAAGCTTCTGCCCATGAAACCCATATCCCTGCTTCTCCTGTTGAGCAAGTTTAAAAATCCTAGAAGAAAACTAGGATTTTTACCTTGACCCTTTAATTTCATTTTTTAAATTTATTTTTCATTTTTATTATTTGGTATTGTTTTTCTTGTTTTTCACTCAACCTTCTGCAGCCTAGAGCCAAAAGATGTGCTGTAAGCAGCCAGTCCCAACCCTTTCCTTCTTGTACTGTTTTAGTTTACTGGGTACTAAAACAAATACCAGGCAATGGCTTGGCTTAAACAATGGGAATTTATTTGCTCACAGTTTTGAGGCTAGGAGAAGTTCAAAGCAAGGCTTCATCAAAGGTGATGCTTTCTCCCAGGAGATTACATCATTCTAGGAATGGTCACCAGTGATCCTGGGTGCTTGGCTTTTCCGTTACCTGGCAGTGGGCATGGCAGCCTCTCCTGGCTTGTCTTCCTCTTCCATGTTCCAGGTTCCACTGACTTCCAGCTTCTTGCTGCTCTTCCTGGCTTTCTTCTCTAAAGCCTTTACTATAAAGACCCCAGTAATAGGATTAAAGTCCATACTAATTTAGTTGGGCCACATCTTAACTGAAGTAACTTCATCAAAAAGTTCTAATTACAATGGATGACAACCACAGGAATGGATTATTTTAAGAACATATTTTCCTGGGGTAATGTACAGCTTCAAACCACCATACCTATTGTCTCTATAAGATTAAATATACCTCCAAAAGAGCCTTTCCATTCCAAATTCAAACCAGAAAGGAAGAAGAAGGTATTTCTCTGTCTCAGGGAAATTATGATACTGCTTTCTTTGCTTTTTTTTCTCCTTTATCAACTGTTTTAGCAATAGTTTGATATTTTAAGAATAGTTTGGTAAAGGTAAAGATCTTCTTTGGCATTGTAAAAACTTAGCTGTTATTTTCAGTCCTATTCTGGGAATCATAGTATAATGATGGGCAGCAGGGAAGAATGTGAGACTAGCATGCCACAAGCACAAATAATCTAGTAATATTCCACTTTTTTGTCTCTTCTATAAAGATCTGACTACACAGGGTATAGTATGACTGACTGCAAGCTAATCCCCACTTTTCAGTCCTATAGATTTTCACATTTTAAAATATAAGCGTCTAAGTCCAAATCTCTGACAGAGTGAAATGGAAACTGATGATTATCCATGGTTGAAGGTGAAGGGGGTAAGGTTCTTTTAAATCCCCTTAGCTATATCCCTGCCTATTTCTGAAAGTGTTTGAATTGTTATACCCACACAGATAAACAAGCCATCTGGGCTATGAAGTAAATTGTACTTCAAAGAGTCTTGTGAAGGTAAAAAGATTGGAATCCTCTCGCCTCCCCAAAGAAAACAATTTGCCTATGCTTTGGTTTCCATAAAATGCACAGATGTGCTAGAATTTAGCTGCCTCCCTGGGGTGCAGTAAAGTGGTGTTCTGAAATGTTTCACGACTAGAGCATCCCAGGGCCTGGCACTGTGGTGGGGCTCAAGGGAGGTGATAAAGTATAAATGGAAAAGCAGTATTACTTGGGAAATTGTAGTTGAATACGTGTGACAAACAGTCTCTCCCTGTCTAGTAAGATTTCTTCCTCATAGCTTTCAAAAGACCCTGTCCTCAGACTATCATGGGCACACCATTTCCTTCCTTTCTCTACACCTCAATTTACTCTTATAATTTGGTATAATAGGGAGAAAACCAGGTGAAGATCAAATATGTATGTTCTGACAGAGACTTGGAATTCCCGTCTTCCAATACCTTATCCACCAGCCTCAGTGCCGGTATTACCATCCATTACCACAGCTCATGACTCTTTCAGAGCTAGGTTTAAATCCACTTCCTAAAACTCTATCCTGACTGTGATCTTCATATTCTTTCAATTCTCTGAGTACTTCAGCCGAGCAAGCTCTGAACTTGACTGCATGCAGCTGCATTGTGACTTGTTCTTTCCATTTATAATCTTGCTTATCTAAGTAAATATATATACATATAGTATACATATAGTATATATATAGGTTAAATCCTAAACATAAGGACCTCTTCCTTTTATATCTTTTGAATTGCCACTCCTCCACATCTTCAACTTCTGTCGCTAGCTTGTTAGTTGACAACAAAGCAATATATATGTAGGGGGGT